>PISX010005413.1:0-108194 GCA_004024625.1 Mellivora capensis
AAAACAGACACATAGACCAATGGAACAGAGTAGAGAGCCCAGATATCGACCCTCAACTCTATGGTCAAATAATCTTCGACAAAGCAGGAAAAAATATACAGTGGAAAAAAGACAGTCTCTTCAATAAATGGTGCTGGGAAAATTGGACAGCTATATGTAGAAGAATGAAACTTGACCATTCTCTTACACCGTACACAAAGATAAACTCGAAATGGATAAAGGACCTCAATGTGAGACTGGATCATATCTTCTTTATCCATTTGTCTCTTGAAGGGCATCTTGGCTCTTTCCACTGTTTGGTGATTGTGGCCATTGCTGCTATGAACATTGGGGGTACAAATGGCCCTTCTTTTCACTACATCTGTATCTTTGGGGTAAATACCCAGTAGTGCAATTGCAAGGTCTTAGGGTAGCTCTATTTTTAATTTCTTAAGGAATCTCCACACTATTTTACAAAGTGGCTGCACCAACTTGCGTTCCCACCAACAGTGTAGGAGGGTCATATTGAAGATTCTTAACATTTATTAATTAAAATATGCTGCCAATTTGGGGACATAGGAGGCTGATATGAGAGATGGAAGTTCTCAGGAGTTAAGCCCAAGATAACGCAATCTAGGACATTTGGACTGAGGTGTTTCCCACCTGAATAGGTGGCTGGCCATCAAGTATTTTCTGGCTGACCTGTCAAGATAATTTCTGAGTTCAAAAAAGAAAATCTTTTTTAAAAACACAATTTTTGAGTAGGGAAGCTCTGTTTTTCACCCTCCAAGTATCATCCATTCTGGTATAAGCATCTATATAAAGTCATAACCTCTGTGATGGTAGATTTAGGTGTGGTTCCCCTATACTCTTCTTTCCTGTGGGTCTCAGATACAAAGTAACAGAGTGTTAAGAATACAGTAACCTGTGTCAGATTCACACCTGACAACTCACAGACATGTATAACTTTGAGGACATTTGTTAGCATCTCCAAGTTTCAGGTTTGTTCTCTCTAAATCAGGCTTAGAAATATTGAACTCTCAGAATTTAGTTCATAATCTGATAGTATGACTAGAAGTTCAGTAGTGCTCTGGAATTTGGAAGTTGTTATGGTTCTTTTATATTTCATCTCACCTCCTGTTGGAAGTTAGAATTGGAGCAGCCAAATTTTTTAGCATATTAGTCATTGAAAATCTCCCTAATTTGGGGTCAGCACTTCAGTTCTCATTATTCCAAGTTTTCATCCCTGAAGATAAATGTGAACGGGGCAAAGGTTAAATCCATTTGATGAAATACAAAGTCAACATTCCTTAGTTAGAACAAGAGAGAGGATTGAGGATAAAATTCCATCAGTAGTGGTTGAAGGGGTGGACATGGGACCAGATTAAATAAGCAGAAAAAGTATTTTAAAAATAAATTCTAATTCTTGTCTGAAACCTTGTCAAACTGGTCAAAAAAACAGTACATCTACAGCAATGATTTTCAACTTTTTTTTTTTTAATTTATCAACCCCTGGGAGACTTTTAAAATATTTTCCCATAATCACCTTCATATTCCTATGGAATTTTAATACCACAGATATCCTGTGTATATGTGTTATTACTTTTCTAGGGCTGCCATAACAAAATTAACACAAATTGTTTAAAGCAACAGAAATTTGTTGTCTCAAAATTCTCGTGGCGAGAAATCTGGTATCAAGATGCTAGCAGGACTGTGCTCTTTCTGAGGGTTATAGAGAAGGATCTTTCCTTCTTCTTTTCAGTGTGCCTTTTTTTTTCCTTGTTACCAGTGATCTTAACATTCTTTAGCTTGTAGAAGCATCATTTCAATCATATGGCATTCTCCCTGTGTTTCTTGAAGACCATCTCCCCATTGTGCTTGTCTCCAGCCAAACTTCCATCTTGTTGCACATGCGCCAGTCATTGGATTAGGGCCCACTCTGAATCCAGTGTGACCTCATCTTAACTTGATTATTATACCTGTATCCTATTTCCAAATGGAGTCGCATTCAGGTTCTGAGTAGATTGAACTTTTGGAGACATAATCTGTTTTTGTGTTTTATATATATATATATAGATAGATAGATAGATATCTATCTATCTATCTCCATATCCCCTCAAGATCCAATTTATACCCTGTTGTGGATAGTATCATTCCTGATGCAAAATGCATGATCTAAGACAGGGATATGCCTTATATGGTCTGTGGGTCTAACCCACCTGTCACTTACTTTTATAAATACTTATTGGTATTTATTCATTTGCATATTTTAATGACTGCTTCTGTGTTGTATCTCAGTTACCACACAGACTGTGTGGTCCACAAAGTCTGAAATATTTCATATCTGGACCCTTTACAGAAAATATTTTTCATGCCCAGCTAGACTCTCACAATTGAGAATGAGATATAGAGAAGTATTGTCATGCACAGAGCAAAAATTTACCAAGTCCTGTCTTGGCTTTATGATTTTATAATATTCATAGGGCCTAGGGTATTGTTATACTGGGGTGTTCATTATGGTGGAACAAAGGAGAGTCAGCAGAGGTCAAGCTAATTCCAGGAGACTATTTAGGTGGAAGAGTGTTTTTATAGGTTATGAGCTTAGATGGAATTGATCATGTCAACTGTCTTAAATAATATCAGGAGAACCAGGCCAGTGTTTGAAAGCAGTGAGATTGAATATAAAGTCTGGATTCTTGCTTAGATGAGAAATGGGAAAACTGGTTTTAAAAGGCAGGCAGAAACCATGAAGGAAAGATGAGCTGATTTAATAAAATAACAATTGCTTAAAAAAATACTAATAGCTAAAATTTGCATGAAATGAACTTTTTTGCTTGGCATTGTTCTAAAAACTCTCAACATATTTATTTATTAAGTCTTCAAACATTCTGAGTTGAATAGCATCACAATAGCAATATCAAAAATAATATCAGTAAAATAATTTAGCATTTATTGGCCATCTACTCTGTAACACAAATGAAACCTCAAAAAGAAACCTTCAAGACAGGCCATTTTCTTTCCATTTTACAAATGGGGAAACATGCAGAAAAAGAACGTGCTTGCATGGAATCACAGAAATGTGCCCAGTGACAGGCAAAACCAAGAATGGGACCCAGGTTTGTCTGCCACTACATGGTTTTTGTTCCTCATTTCTTCAGATTCACACTGTATGTATAGACAAGCAGAAACCAAAGAACAGGAAGTCAATAAAAGTAGAACAAATAGGCAGAAAGAATGGCAATAAGGAAAAGTATTGTGATTTATTTTTCTAAAATAAGGGTCTTTTCTTCCTGCCTTGCTGCTGTCTCCCATGTTCTGTGAGGGTTTCCAAACTCTCATCAGTCTGTGTTTGTATATAAACTGACAATTACAGTGACGGATGAAG
Source organism: Mellivora capensis (assembly GCA_004024625.1). Lineage (NCBI taxonomy): Eukaryota > Metazoa > Chordata > Mammalia > Carnivora > Mustelidae > Mellivora > Mellivora capensis. The sequence continues at coordinate 3,365 of PISX010005413.1, forward strand.
ACATTAGTTTCATGATGATTCTTAAGGGTAGTCACAAGCTTTTTCCACTTCTGATTAAGTGACATCTACTGATAGGATTCGAGACTGATAAGAATTTTAACTGAAGTAGAAATATCCAACTCTGCCCAACCATCCCATTCTTACCAGGAAAAACAATAAAACATTAATGTTTCAATTAATTTTTTAAGACATTTAGTATCAGCACTGTGCCTGGTATCGGTTCTTTCTTGTCCTTGTTGGGTGGGCCGGGAGAATGCAGTTTCTGCTGGGCTAATACACAGATGGAAATGGATTATCCCATAGAGACTCCACATCTCTGAATACAGTTCATATTGTCAGCTCACCAAGCATGACACTTTTGAGCAGAATATAAGCCTGCTAAGGTTGAGATGGCCAAATTCTTTGCCACAGAAACATTTGCATACATTTCTTTGTCCAAATACAATACAGGACAGAACTGGAAGTATGCAGTCCTCCTGAGACTCACCCAGAATGCCTGCGTCTACTCTTAGTATTTTTCATGGCTGTAAATATACATTTCAGCATACAAAATGCTGTCACCCTCCCTTCCTCTTCTAATACTGCACTGAAAGTGAAGAAGTTACAACTTATTAGTTCTAAGTTATGGATGGAAAGGAAATACGGAAGATTGAAGTAGGTGGAGATGAGAGTAGGGAAAGAAGACATGTTTCTGGCTGTCACACAGTTTATTTTTCACCTCATGGCTGTGGGCGTAAATGGCATAGGAATTCTCAGATTACTGTTTGGTTTAGCCAGTGTGCTCCCTAACTATGCCAAACAGTGAAAGAAAGCTAAGGGGTTATTTAATTCATTCCCATTCAGCCAGAGCCTTCTAACTCAGATTCTGAAGCTTTTAATCTCAATTCATTCCCATTTCTTACAGATGCTACCAGGAGGTCTCTTGTCATTTTTTCTTTGTTTCTGCTGCTCTTGGACATTTTCATACTTGTAGAAAATGTATGCGTTCGTAGACAGCTAAAAGGAGGCATATTGGTCTAGATCATATCATCTTAGTCCACAGTTATCTCCCTTTGTTTGAATTTATTTTTTAAACCAAAGGAAATCTTTTGCCAGGCAAAAATTAATATGAAATAAACTTGCTAAAATGTTAGGATTTAGGTTTGTATGTTCCCTCATGCCATTCCACAAATTCAGTAGGCATCATTACATGGGAAACTTGTTAAAAACGTTCCAGTACTTAAAAATCAGGTATACAGTGAATTCATTTCAGAACGTCTCTTTTATTTCTGTAGAAAAAAATCTGAGTCATCCACAGAGAGATTAGAGTTCTCAGGATTTCTGTGCCATAACTGTGGTGTGCCTGCCCATTCCATTGTATTCCTCATGATAGGCTTTCTCAATCCTGATGCAGTTGACTTTTTAAAATTATTATTATTATTTGAGTATAGTTGACACATAATGTTATATTAATTTCAGGTGTGGAACACAGTGATTTGACAAGTTTGTATGTTAGGCTATGCTTACTGCAAGTGTAGCTACCCTCTGTGACTATGCAACATTATTACAATAGCATTGACTCTGTTCTCTGTGCTGTACCTTTTATTCCCTTGAATTACTCATTCCGTCACTGGAAGCCTGTATCTCCAACTCCTCTTCATTCAGTTTGCCCATCCCCCAACCTCTCTCCCCTCTGGCAACCATCAGTTATTTCTGTATATTATAGGTCTGATTCTGCTTTCTCTTTGTTTATTCATTTGTTACATTTTTTGGATCCCACCCATAAGTGAGATTATGTGGTATTTGTCTTTCTCTGTCTTATCTCACTTAACATACTCTCTAGGCCTGTCCATCCATATTGTAATATGGTCCTCCCATATTATCACAGAGATCGATAACTCCTTGTGGAGAGCTGAGCTGACCTGTGCTTTGTGGAGCATTTAGGAGCATCCCTTGCGTCTACCCACTAGATGCAATAGTGACAACTGAAGTGTTTCCAGACATTGACAAATGTCCCCTGGGAAGAGTGGGGGTTGCAACATTTTCTCCAGGTGAAAACCACTGGCAAAGGAAAATTAGGATCCCAAGGTCTATGTTCTAGGTCTGGATTCTGTTCTGATACTGCCACCTAAAATGTGTGTTCTAGCCTCAGAGAGAACATGCCCATGAGTGAAATCAGAGAGATGTTTATCAAATGCCGCCATATGTTAAAAAGCACACAGCATTCCCTTTGGAATCATAAAGTTCTGTCAGTGCATACAGGAGGAGTCCATTTCCCTTTTACCTCACCCTAGACTGAGAACTGGCTGCTCCAGCAGGCACATTCTGCTTCCAGCAGAATCATGCACCGGTGGGTTGTCAGAATGGCAGAAGTCAGAGGTGGCACAGGGCAAACCCTGGACCAGCAGCAGCAGTGGTAGTCATTGGCACTGAGTCAGAAGCTACAAAAGCAACTATTAACTATTAACAGATAGCAACTAACACAAGGACAGACGATGCCTACAGCTAAGTTTCAGAAGTACATAGATAACAGTGTTGGTCAAGTCTTAAAATGACCAGAGTGAGCTGAGGTTCCAAACTGAGTTTGGATCAAAAGAGATGATTTATGAAGGAAGCAGTGCTAAGAGGGTAAGGAGCAATGATGCACATTGATACCATGGACAGATGATTCATCTCCTGAAATAGCCCAGCAATATATGAAGGGATGGGAGAAGTTACCTGAAAGAGGGCTTAAGTTTTGAGTAGGTAACTATGGGAAATAAAACATCAGGATCTGGGCATTTAAATTTTAATAGGCTCATTTGAATCCATAGGCTAGTGAGAACTAAGTAGTGTTAGGGGCAAATCAATGAACTATCATTTAAGATAAGTGTTTTTACTCACCTTATATAATACAAATCTGTGAATTCAGTAGTTCAGACTATAAATAAAAAATGAAGCCCTAGAAAAAATTTTAATGACTCTTCATTATATTTTATGATTACCAAGACAAATTCAAAATTGATTAATAAGTCCTGGTTTTGTCTTTTCTCATTTTAATAAATTTATTCTTAAATGAACATATAGTCTTAGCCTACCATAGTCTGTTTTAAGTTTACTTGGTCCTTTGAAGGTAAAAATGTAATTATATATTAGTGATTATATTATTCATGAGTCTTGGCATACATAGCTTAATATAAGATTAAAGAATAATAGTTTCAAACATGGAACATTAAGAAAATATACTGCAGTATTCAGGTAAGTTAGGAAAATCACAGCTAATCAATCTCACTTAGCATACAATATCAACTATTTAGTGACTCAACAGGAATTTTTAACATATAGTGCAAATCTTATAGATGTAAATAGTGGTAGTGTAAGACTTCTCAATATGGCCTAGACCCATCCATACTTATTTCTTCATCTTTAAATTCCATTAAAATGTCAGTAAGAAAAAAAAATTCACAAAGATAAAGAGAAAAGGAAAAGAGATAATAGCAGATAAATAATTATAATAATTTGCAAGATATAAATGAGATGAAAGAGCAATCACTTGCTTAGTTAATGGAGGAAGTTATAACTTGGGTGACTACAGAGGTTAATACTAATAAAAGGCAAATCTATTTTTTCACATAGAATCCCCCAAATGCTCAGGGATTGGAAACCCAGATTACCCCAGTAGTAGTAGGCCAGGGCTTAAGTTGAAACCATAAGAATTGGTTGAAAATATGGATATGGAATGTTTAGACCAGTCAGCTATCCCTTTTGTTGGTGGGAGACTAGACACACAGCCCTCTGAGACTTTGGTTATATGAGAGAGAGTGTAGCCAGGAGACATGAGAGAAGATACTGAGAAGATGTGGGGAAGAAAAGACAGGTGTTGAAGATAAAGTGAGGTGAAAAATCTACATAGATATTTGGGCACACAGCTTTCTTGCTGCACCCATTTTTAGAATTTTAAGTAGCTGGGATTATGGCTATTCTTGACTAAGGCACAGTATCTGAGGACTAGAGAATCTAAACCCCCCAGAAAAAAGGGACATCTGTATATCAACAACTGTATCTTATCCTCAATTTAAAAAGCTAACTTTTCACATATTCACACTATAATAAACCCAGTGGTTGATAACCCCTGACGACTTATGCAGGAATTGCAATCAAATTTTTAGTGTCTCACTTTTAAAAAATGAGTTCCCTTATAAAATTCCTAGAAGATAACATAGGGGAAAACCTGGATGCCCTTGGGCATGGTGATGCCTTTTTAGCTATAACAGCAGACACAATCCATGAAATATATAACCAATAAACATGACTTCATCAAAATCTTCCCTGGGAAAAACAATGTCAAGAACATTAGAAGACAAGTCACAGAATGGAGAAAATATTTGAAAATCACAAATGATAAAGGATGTTACCAAAATATACAAAGAACTCTCAAAACTGAAGAGTAAGAAAACAACCCAATTAAAATGGCCAAAGAGGGGCACCTGGGTGGCTTAGTGGGTTAAAGCCTCTGCCTTTGGCTCAGGTCATGATCTCAGGGTCCTGGGATTGAGCCCCACGTCTGGCTCTCTGTTCAGCAGGGAGCCTGTTTCCCTTCCTCTCTCTCTGCTTGTGATCTCTGTCTGTCAAATTAATAAATAATAAATAAATAAAATGGCCAAAGACCTTAGCAAACATCTCACCAAAGAAGATATTCAGGCAAATTTAAAAATAAGCATATGAAAAGATGTTCCACATCATATGTCATCATAGAAATGAAAATTAAATGAATCACACTTATTAAAATGCCTGAAATCAAGAATACTGACAACACCAAATGCTGATAAGGATATGGAACAGCAGGCATTCTCTTACCATTTCTAATGGGAATGCAAAATGCTACAGCCACTTGTGAAGACAGTTTGGTGGATTCTTACAAAACTAAATATACTCTTATCAATACAATCCAGCAATCTTGCTCCTTGATATTTGCCTAAACAAGTTGAAAACCTATGCCCACACATAAATCTGTATACAGATATTTATAGTAGTTTTATTCATAATTGCTAAAACTTGGCAGCAACCAAGATGTCCGTCAGTAGGTGAATGGATAAATTAACTGAGGTATATCCAGAAAATGCAGTATACTTAGTGCTAAAAAGAAATGATGCATTAAAGTATGAAAAGACATGGAAGGAACATAGATACATATTACTAAGTGAAAGAGATCTATCTGAAAAAGTTACATGCTGTATTATTCCAACTATATTACATTTTGGAAAAGACAAAATGATGGAGACAATAAAAAGATCAATGGTTACCAGAGTTTATGGGACAGGGGAGAGATGAATAAATAGAGGATAAGGAATTTTTAGGGCAGTGAAACTACTCTGTATATTATAATGGTGAAAATTTGTCATTATACATTTGTGAAAACCCATAAAATGTACAACATCAACACTTAGAGTGAACCCTAAGGTAAACTGTGAACCTTGGATGATTATGATGTGTCAATGTAGGTTCATCCTTAGTAACAAATGCATCACATTGATGGGAAATGCTCATAATGGGGAAGCTATTAAGGTGTAGGGAAGGGTATATGGAAAATCTCTATACCTTGATCTCAAGTTTGTTCCGAACCTAAAACTACTCTAAAAAAATTAAGTCTAAAAATATGAAATGAAGAATGTTATAGGTTCTAAAATAGTCATGGGAATGAGAAATGAACAAGTACAGTAATTGGTATTAAATTATAATTATGCAGGATGGGTAGCAACATGGAAAATGCTTATGATATAATATGCAAATAAATTACCAAAGTAATAAAAAGGTTGCTGGAATTCTTAGTATGGAAAAACAGAAGGGGGAGAAGAATTTAAAGAAACTAGAATATAGAAAATTTTCTGAAGAAAGAACAGCTTAAAAAGTCAACTATAATTACTGTCATTAGAGAGACAAGATATGAGATAAGATGTTCTGGGAAAAAAAACAATCAGAACAAGAATGTACTCTTTATAATTATAAATAGAATAGTTGAATGTTCTGGTTCCAGGAAGATGCAAAAGGTACACTTTTTCCTTCTTCTTCCTGCTAAGAATGACTAAACATTATATATTAAACAGATGAAAGAAGACTCTGAAAGGTATTTGATAAGAAGATAGACTGGCTAGGAATCTTGGAACCCAAGGAACAACACAGTGATGATAGTCTTGGGTGTTTGAGTTTTGTTTTGTCTTGTTTTTTGTCTTATACATCCATACAGGTTGCTAGAGAGCTGACAACTGGGAAAATGTCAACAGGTGTTGCAAAATAAAACAAAACAAAAGAAGAGGACTGGGGAAAAATTGTTTTCATTTTAGCCGAAAGATAAGAAGGAGGGAGCCTAACAAAAGAATACTTTTAGACAATAACTGCCCTACTCCAGACAAATACCAAAGAAAATCTGTAGTCCTCTTCCCTCTCCTTCTAGCTAAGGTCACGTGGAGCCTAGATTTCCACTCTTGACAGACTATTACAAAATACTCCCAGGCTCCATAATGTCAGTATAAATCACACAGGAGACTGTACATCTACCCCCCATTCAGCGGCAATGTGGTAGCCTTTCCGCCCCGTGCTGGAGTGGTGTCACAGGAGGGCTACTTGAGTCAGGATTTTCACCACCCACCCTCAGCAGGAGCAAGGCAAAGAAGAAGAGAGACTTAAAATTGAGTGGAAAAAAATCCACGAATAGATTCCAATACCAAGATGACATAGATATTAGAATTATCTGACAGTTTTTAATGATTCTCTTACACTGACCACCTAAGAGTAGCAATATAAGAAGAAACAGTCTCTCCACTTCCTCTTCTCTATTTGCTCAGCAGCCACAAAGCAGCAACTATGTGTGAATGCAGTTCCATCCATGTTGAACAGGCTGCTGTCCAGATTGGTAATGCCCGCTTGAAGCTCTGTTGCTTAGAACACGGTATCCAGCCCAATGGTCAGATGCCAGGTGTCAAGACCATTGGGAGAGGAGATGACTTCTTCAACACCATCTTCAGGGAGACGGATGCTGGCAAGCATGCGCCCAAGGTAGAGTTTATAGACCTGGAACCTACAGTCATTGATGAAGTTTGTACTGGCACCTACCACCAGCTCTTCCACCCTGAGCAGCTCATCACAGGCAAGGAAATTACTATGCCGAAGGGCACCACACTATTGGCAAGGAGACCACTGATCTTGTCTTGGACTGAATTTGGAAACTGGTTGACCAGTATACAGGTATTCAGGGCTTCTTGGTTTTCTACAGCTTTGGACAGGGAACTGGTCCTGAGTATACCTTGCTTCTCTGTCAATTATGGCAAGGAGTCCAAGTTGGAGTTCTCCATTTACCCAGCCCCCCCCCCACAACTGTAATTAAGTCTACAACTCCATCCTCACTACCCATACCACCTTGGAGAACTCTGATTGTGCTTTCATGGTAGACAATGAGGCCATCTATGACATCTGTCCCAGAAACCTCAATATTGAACACCCAACCTACACTAACATAAAGAGGTTGACATGTCAGATTGTATCCTCTATCTCTGCTTCCCTCAGATTTGATGGAGCCCTGAATGCTGATCTGACAGAATTCCAGACCAACCTGGTGCCCTATCCCTATACTCACTTCCCTCTGGCCACATAGGCCCCTGAGAAATCCTGCAATGAACAGCTTTCTGTAGCAGAAATCACCAATGCATGCTTTGAGCCAGCCAACCAGGTGGTGAAATGTGACCCTTGCTATGGTAAATGGCAATGGCTTGCTGCCTATTGTACTGTGGCGACGTAGTTCCCAAAGATGTCAATGCTGCTGTTGCCACCATCAAGAGGAAGCATACCATCCATTTTGTGGACTGGTGCCCCACTGGCTTCAAAGTGGTCATTTATTACCAGCTTCCTACTGTGGTATCTAGTGGAGACTTGGCCAAAATACAGTAAACTGTGTTCATGCTGAGCAACCGCACAGCCATTGCTGAGGCCTGGGCTCACCTGGACCACAAGTTTGACCTGATGCATGCCAAGTGTGCCTTTGTTCACTGTTATGTGGAGCAGGGCATGAAGGAAGGAGAGTTTTCTGAGACCTAAGAGGATATGGCTGCCCTTCAGAAGGATTATGAGGCAGCTGGTATGGATTCTGTTGAAGAAGAGGGTGAAGAAGAAGAGGAATACTAAAGTTAAAAATGGTACAAAGGTGCTGCTTTTACAGGGACGCTTATTCTGTTTTGAACATTGAAAAGTTGTGCTCTAATAGTTAATTTGTATGTAGCAATGTAAAGTCTCATATACAATTATTGACCTATGTTTTAAAACACAGTGCTTTGTTACAGACCCAAGGTGTCCATTTATCTGATGGGTTTGAAAAAATATTCCCTCTCTTAAATGAAAAAAAAAAACACCAAAAAACAAAAAACTCATCTGACACAATTTTTAAAGGAACCATAATGAAAATGCTTCATTTATAAACACAAATGGACAAATGGAAAAAACAGAAAGTCTCAACAAAGAGGCATAATTTCAGAAATTAAAGAACAAAATGTCAAATATAAAAAGCAACCAAATGAAATTTAGAAAAAAATACAATTATCAATTAAAAAAAAACTCAGTGAAAAGGAAAGAATCTATGATTTCTGAAATAGAATAGAAATTACCACTCTAAACAACAGAGATCAATTAGTCCAAAACAGACAAACAAACAAAAAACATGTTGAGAACCTGTGGGACTATAACAAGAGATTTGTATTGTTGGAACCCCAGAAGGAGAAGATAAAATGAATGAGGCCGAAAAATATTTAAGGAAATAATGACTTCAGACTTCCCTAACTCAGCAACAAGCTGAATAAGTCACATGCAGAATAAACCCATAGAAATCCATGCCAAAGCATTTTATAGTAAAGTTACTGAAAAATAGAGACAAAGGAAAAAACTCTTGAAAGAAGACAGAGAAATTATGCTTTAGCTGTCAAGGAAAAAACATCCCAATGGCAGTAGATTTCTCATCAGAAACCATGATGGCCAGAAAGAATCACCACAATACTTTTCAAGAGCTAAATATGAAGAACCATTAACTGAGAATTCTAGATTTACTGACATTCTCAGGAATGAAGGGAATTCAAAACATTCTCAGATTTAGGAAAACTATTATAATTTTTTGCCAAGAAATCTATCCTAAAAGAATACGAAAAGAGGTTCTCTAAACAAAACTAAAAAATGAAAACCTGAGGGTTTTGAAGGGGCGGGGGTGGGAGGATGTTAATATCAGATGAAGTGTAGCTGAGATCAGAGAAAATTACCAGAGACAGTGGAGGACATTACATAATGATAAAAGGTTCTGTCTCCAAGAAGATATAGCAATCCTCCATGTGGATGCACCCAATAATGGAGTTGCAATATATTGTAAATAAAAACTGATAGAAATTAAAAAAGAGAGGTGCCTGGTGGCTCAGTCAGTTAAGCAACTGCTTTCAACTCAGGTCATAATCCCAGGGTTCTGGGATCAAGCTTCATATTATACTCCCTGCCTGGCGGAGGGTCTGTTTCTCCCTCTCCCTCTGTCTGCTGCTCCCCACACCCCTGCTTGTGTGCTCACTCGCTCTCTCTCTTTCTATCAAATAAATAAAATCTTTTTTTTTTAAGTGAAAAAAGAAATCAACAAATCCACAATTATATTTAGAGATTTCAATGTCACCCTCTCAATAACAGAGTAATTAGAAGAGAGCAGTTATGGAAGAAATTAACATGATCATCAGTCACCAGAATCTAGTCAACATTTATAGAATACAACACCCATCAATAGCAGAAAACAAATTCTTTTCGCATTTCCATTGAACATATACCAAGGTAGACCATACCCTGGATCAATAAGCAAATATTAACCAATTTAAAATATTGAAAGCATACAGAATATTCTTTCTGACCATGGAGAAATCAGACTAGAAATCAGTAATTAAAAGGTAACAGGAGCATGTCCAAACTAAACATCACACTTCTAAATAATGGGTAAAAGAGAAGTTTCAAGGGAAATAACAACAGCAAAAAAGCATACTGACCTAAATGAAAATAAAAATGAAAAAAAAAAAAAAAAAGAAAACTTTATGGGATAATCCAAAGCAGCATTTATAAGGAAATTTATAACAATTTATGTTTGCATTAGAAAATAGGAAAAGTATTGGGTGCCAGGGTGGCTCAGTTGGTTGAGTGACTGCTTTCAGCTCAGGTCACGATCCTGGAGTCCGGGATTGAGTCCCTCATCGGGCTACCTACTTAGTGGGGGGTGTCTGCTGCTTCCTCTGACCATTCCCCTCTCATTCTCTCTCTCAAATAAATAAAATCTTAAAAATAAGAAAAGAAAATAGGAAAATATCAAATCAATAATCTAAACCCCCAAATCCAAGAACTGAGGGTATAGGGTAAGAAAATTAATGGAAAACAATTAGAAAAAAGAACGTAATAAAGACTTTATCAGAAATCAAGGATATTCAAAGCAGAAAAATAGAGAAAAACAATGAAGCAAGAATCTAGTTCTTTAAAAATATCAGTAAAATTGGCAAGTCTGAAAAAATGAGCAAGAGAAAAAAAGAAAACACAAATAACTAGTACTAGGCATGGAAGAGATTTTATTTCAGAACCTGAAGATAGAAAAAGATAATAAGTGACTGATACATGCAGTTCTATACACTTAAACTTCATAGCTTAGGTAATATGAACCAATTCCCCCCAAAATACAAACTACCACCTTCATCCAATGTAAAATAATTAATTGGTCCTAATAACTATTAAGGAAATTGACTTCCAAGTTAAAAATTTTCCTAAAGAACATATCTCCAGGATGATATGGATCATATGGATAGATGATTTCAATGGAGAATTCTATGAAACATACAAGGAACACATGACACCAATTCTAGATAATCTCTTCCAGGAACTAGAAGAGGAGGAAATACTTCCCAGATGAATTTATGAAGCTAGAATTACCCTCATTCCAAAACCAGACAAATACAAGAATGGGAAAAAAGAAAGGAATTACTTTAAGATTTTATTTATTTGACAAAGAGAGAGAGAGAGAGCAAACACAAGCAGGGAGAGTGGCAGAAGGAGAGGGAGAAGAAGGCTCCCAAAGAGGGGATCCCAGTGAGGGGCTCGATCCCAGGACCCTGGGACCATGACCTGAGCCAAGGCAGACGCTTAACTAACAGAGCCACCCAGACACACCTAAAGGACGGAATTAATAAAAAATATTAGCAAGTAGAATTCAGAAATATATACAAATCATTATACATCATGATCAAATGGTTTTATTTCAGGGTTACAAGGCTGATAGTATATCCAAAAATCAATCAGTGTAACCCACCATAACTAACAAGCTAAGGAAGAAAAATCAAATGATTATATCAGTTGGAGCAGAAAAAATAATTTCATAAAATTCAACACACATTCAGGATAAAAAGACTGAAGAAAAATAAGAAAAGAGAAAAACTTTCTTAATTTGGTGAAGAGTATTTATAAAATACTGACAATAAATCTTTATAAGTTGAAATTAGTTTCATGTGTATTACATAGTGATTTGACAATTACAAACATTACAAAATGCTTACTACAAAGTGTAGTTACTATCTGTCACCATGCAGAGTTAGTACAGTATTACAATTACCAGCTCTATTCCCTATGCTATATGTACTTTTCATCCTTATGATTTATTTACTGTAAACTTTATTTATTTACTTTAAACAATTAAAACAATTTAAACTGGGAGTTTGTATCTTTTAATTCCCTTCACCTGTTTAACCAAATCCCCGTCCCCTTCCCCTATGGAAACCACTAGATTTTTCTCTATGAATCTGTTTCTTTTTGTTGTTGTTGCTGCTGTTTGTGTGTTCATTGGTTGTTGTTTTTTTCCGCAGATTCTACATATAAGTGAAATCATGTGGTATTTCCCTTTCTCTGTGGGACTTACTTCACTTAGGACATAATACCCTTTAGATTTATCCACAAATCTCTGTCATGAATGGCAAAATTTTATTCTTTTCTATGGCTGAGTAATATTCCATTGTGTGGTGTGTGTGTGTGTGTACCCTATCTTCTTCATTCATCTATGAATGGAAACTTGGGTTGTTTCCATATCTTGGCTATTGTAAAAAATACTGCAATAAACATAAGGGTACATATATTTCTTCAAATTAGTGTTTTGTTTTCCTTGAGTAAATACCCGTACTGGAATTACGGGATTATATGATGTTTCTACTTTCAGTTTTTTGAGGAAAACATACTGTTTTCCACAGTTTCCACCAATTTATATTCCCACCAGCAGTGCACAAGGATTCTCCTTCCTCTACATTTGTTATTTCTTGTCTTTTTGATACTAACCATTCTGACTGGTTTGCAAAATTATCTCATGGCAAATTTGATTTGTATTTCCCTGATGATTAGTTATATTGAGCATCTTTTCCTGTGTTGTTTGGCTGTCTGTAAGTCTTTTTTTGGAAAAAAAAATTGTCTATTCAGGGCCTCTGCCCACTTTTTAATCGATTATTTGGTTTCTTGGTGTTCAGTTGTGTGAGTTCTTTATGTAGTTTGGATATTAACCTCTTGTAAGATATATCATTTGCAAATATATTCTCCCATTAAGTAGTTTACCTTTTGGTTTTTTTCCTTTTGCTTTCCTTTGCTGTGCAAAAGCTTTTTATTTTGATGTATTTCCAATTGTTTATTTTTGTTTTTGTTTCCCTTGCCTGGGAAGACATGTCCAGAAAAATATTGCTAAACTTAATGGTAAAAGACTGAATGCTTTCCCCTTTAGATCAGGAACAATTAAGACCATTAGAAGCTATTATGACACAAAATGAGAACAAATAAAATTTTTAAAATAATGAAAACAGGAAATGCTGGAAAATATGCAAAGAAATATCATCTACCATGTGCTGCTGACCAGAATGTAAAATGGTACAGCCACTCTAGAAAACAGTCTGACAATCTCTGAAGAAGCTAAACATAGTCTTACAATATGACCCAGCAGTTTCACTCTTGGTGTATCCCAGAGAAATGAAAACTTTTGTTCCCACAAAAACCTACCAACTGTTCCTGCAGCTTTTTTTTTTTTTTAGAGATTGTATTTATTTATTTGACAGATCACAAGTAGGCAGAGAGGCAAGCAGAGAGAGAGAGAGAGGAGGAAGCAGGCTCCCTGCTGAGCAGAGACCCTGATACGGGGCTCGATCCCAGGACCCCGGGATCATGACCTGAGCTGAAGGCAGAGGCTTTAACCCACTGAGCCACCCAGGCGCCCCATGCAGCTTTATTTATAGTAGCAAAGACTGGAAACAAAATGTCTCTTAATAGGAGAATGATTACATGAACTGAGGTACACCCATACCATGGAATACTGTTCAATGATAAAAAGGAATTAACAGTTGATACACCCAACAACTTAGATGGTTGCGATTCTGAGTAAAAATAATGCCAACCTCAAAAGGTCACACACTATACAATTCCATTTATGTAACATTCTCAAAATGACAAAATTATACAAATGGAAAACAGATTAATGGCTTCCAGGCAAAGAAATGGTGGGAGGTAGGGCAGGAGTGTATGTTGGAAGACTGTGTTGGAAGATAAGTGTCTCTATAAATGGTAGCACAAGAGGTACTTTTGCGGTGGTAGACTAAATCTGTATCCTGATTGTGAGGGCTGTTACACAAATCTGTGCAACTGATTAAATGATATGCACACATTGTACTGATGCTAAATTCCTGGCTTTGGTTTTATGCTTTAATGGAGAAAGATATGACCCTTGGGAGAAACAGGGTGAGCGGTACCTCTCTGTACTACCTTTGCAAATATTGTGAATTTGTAATTATTTCAAGATAAAAGTTAAGAAAAATGTCTTGTCAGTTTTAAGAAGAGTTGTAACATGAAATGAAGGTAGGCTCTTGAAAAGTATGAGACAATGATAGAATATAAGAAAAAAAAGTGTTGGAGTGCCTGGGTGGTTGAGTGAGTTAAGCCTCTGCCTTTGGCTCAGGTTATGATCTCAAGGTCCTGGGATCGAGTCCTGCATCGGGCTCTCTACTCAGCAGGGAGCCTGCTTCCCCCTTCCTCTCTGCCTGCCTCTCTGCTTACTTGTGATTTCTCTGTGTGTGTGTCAAATAAATAAAATCTAAAAAAAAAAAAAAAGAAAGTGTTAAAAAATATGAATCTAAATTGTGGGGTAAACATAATATTAATGGGAATGGTAAGAGACAGGACATAGGAAACTGATGAAAAAGAATCACTGAAGAAATAACCCCCCCTTTCCCGCAAAATGCCCATGAGTATTCAAAGCTGTATACTCTTAGCCTCCCAGGTTTTACTGCCTATCAACATAAATGAAAAAATATGAAGCCATATTCAATTATTACAAACTATCAGGGCATCAGATAACAAAAAGACAAGCAGATTGTGTTATGAGTGACATTAGAGGTTCAGGTCTGCCTCACGTTGCTTAACTCTAAGCAATTAAAATGTTGCAAATTGTATTATCAATACACATAGACAATTAATTAAGTCACAACAGAATTTCCATATCGCTCTCCTTTGTCTTGGAGGGGATGAATGGGAGACCTTTTGTAGAAGCTACAGAAATGTAGACAATAATGCCTAGGACTTTGTGTCTAATAAACTTTACAATAAACCATCTTTCAGTTCAGTACTATCTTCTGTATTTTTTAATACTAAATCGTATATAATTCAAGAGCAAGTTGTATTTAAAGAGTATATCAGCATTTCTCTTTAGTTTTTGGTCTTTGGTCACAAGTCTGCATTTTCCACATGATTTATCTACACTTACATGGATCACTATTTGACTACCTGGTAAGTTCTGAGAGTATAAGCTAACATGGAAAAGTGGAATTGAGAAGACAGGTAAAAAGAAGGGCAAAACAAAACAGAACAGGCAAAGCTACCAGATTAAATGAAGAAATGAAAGGATGGATTAAATAAAAAAATAAAAAAGGATGGATTAACAAGTACTGGCCAAGGGCGCCTGGGTGGCTCAGTGGGTTAAGGCCTCTGCTTTCGGCTCAGGTCATGATCCCAGGGTCCTGGGATCGAGCCCCACATCGGGCTCTCTGCTCCGCGGAGAGCCTGCTTCCTCCTCTCTCTCCCTGCCTGCCTCTCTTGCCTACTTGTGGTCTCTGTCTGTCAAATAAATAAATAAATAAATAAATAGAAACAAAAAAGTACTGGCCACTTCAGCAGAAATATAAATATGAAAAAATATCTTTAAAGAACAAAGATGCAACACACTTCTGAGGTATGTTCAGCATATGAATATAAAAAAACCAAAATTTAATTTTTCTTTCTGCAGATAAAAAGCTCCTTAAATTTAAAGAATTACAATCTGAATCTTTATATAAAGAATGAAATTTATGTCCAACAGTTACTGCCTAGGGTTCTGGTAATAATATTATGGTCCATACAATATATATGCATATAAAATTTGAATATACAAGATTTACACCACAGGATATTATAATGCCAAGGAAGATTCCAGTATTTATGGAGCCAATAAGACCAGTTTGAAAGCTTGGTAAATATATTTATGGACACAATCAGGCTACAATCTGTATTGCAAACAGCAGTTCAGTAAGAAATAACCTAATAAACTTTAAATGTGAACACATTATCTTACTTTCCATTATAATAATAGTTTAAACACCAGATTTAGGGAGCTTTACAAACAAACATATCACAGAGGATTTTGTTTTTTAAAACATGTGCAATAGATTTTTAATAATTCCAGAGACCATTAAATTCCATTACAATGATGTGGATGTTCAAATTTCTTTTACACCAAAAGGCAATAAAAAATTGGGAATGTAAATCATGTGACTACCAGAGCTAACTTAAGGATGAAGAATTATCACCAGAAATATTTAACAATCTCCCCAAGATCACACGAGTTTCTATCAGTTGGTATTAGAAACCAGAGTTCCTGTTAGCAAGAACACATTTAAGGATAATTGTCCAGTCATTATTTATAACATGAGGGTGATGGCACAAAACAAGGTGGTGTGTCCCAACCTCCCCTGCAGGGAGGTGAGCCAGATGACCGAGTTTGGAGAAACGAAATGTGGGGAGACAATACTTGCCATTTATAGGCTTTTGTGTAATGCTTCCCAAATAGCCCTCCATGCTGGCTGTATGCCTTTTACAGAAAGGATGGCAGAACCAGTCATAGGAAGGAGCTCTCTTGGGTGACTGCAGCTCCATTTCCTGCTCACCCTGACATTCAGCTACCCACATCATACTCAGATGTGTATAAGAAATAAAGCTTTATTTTGTTAAGCCTGTTATTTTGCAGTTGTTACTCAAGTTAACCTAACCACACTGGCAACAATCTCATTCATTTTTTGACACAAAAAAACCCCAAAAAACCCACACATAAAATTTTAATCTAAAATGCATCAATTAACACACTAGGGTGGATATAAGCAAAAAAATGGACAGTTACAAGTACTGGCAAAGATGTGGAGAAATTAGAACTTGCATACGGTTGCTGGTGGGAATGTAAGCTGGTGCAGCTGCTTTGGAAGACACTCTGACAGTTCTTCAAAAAGTTCAGGATAGAGATACCATTCGACTCCGCAATCACACTGTTGGGTACATACACCCCCTCCCCCCCCCCGAAAAGAAAACATGTCCATCTAAATGCTTACGCATGAATGCTTGTAGCAACATTGTTCATAACAGCCAAAAATGTGGACCTAGCAGTTCTACTCCTAGGTAGTCACCCAAGAGAACAGAAAACATGTTCATATAAAATCTTGTAAATGAGGGGCACCTGGGTGCCTCAGTCGGTTGAACATCCAGCTCTTAATTTTGGCTCAGGTCATGATCTCAGGGGTGTGAGACTGAGCCCCACATTGGGCTTCATGCTCAGAAGGAGTATGCTTAAGGCTCTCTCTCCTTATGCCCCTCCCTCTGCTCTCTATCACATGTTCTCTCTCTCTCTCTCTCTCTAAAATAAAATAAAAATCTTTTTTAAAAAATCTTGCAAATGAATGTTCACAGGAGCATTATTCATCATAGGCAAAGTCTGGCAATCCAGATTTTCTTTAACCGGTGAAGGCATAAACAAAATGTTGTATGCTCGTAGAATGGAATATCATTTAGCAAATAAAAAGGAGTGAAATGCTTATTATGCTACAATGTAGATGAAGCACACAAACACTATGCCAAGTGAAAGAAGCTATCATGTATTTTATGATTCCATTTGTATAAAATATCTAGAATAGGCAAATACATAAAGAGAGTAGATTAATGGTTGCTTCGGAATGAGAGGAGGGGTTGGGGAGGAAAATGGGATTGGCGCCCAGTGGTGATAGGTTTTTATAAGGGAAGTAAAAAGGAAAAAAAGGAAGTTAGTTGTGGTGATTAAGCTAGTTGCACAATGTGGTGACTATCTCAACAACACTGTATCTCAGTGAAACCTTATAAAAGGAGGAAAGGAGAGAGGGAACATTTTGTCAATTGTCTGGAAGCTAGCTACTCACTGAAATGCATCTTATTGCAAAGCTAATGTTTTATTTCTCATCTTAGACATAAGAGAGGATTTCAAATCAGGAATTTTTCTGACCCCCTCTATTCTCTGGCAACTTCCCCATTGCCGTGGAAGCAGATGAAACTTGCCACAGTAGACTTGACCTTATGTGTTCTTTTTTTTTTTTTTTTTAAGATTTTATTTATTTATTTGATAGAGATTACAAGTAGGCAAGAGAGGCAGGCAGGGAGAGAAAGGAGGAAAGAGGCTCTCCGCGGAACGGAGAGCCCGATGCGGGGCTCGATCCCAGGACTCTGGGATCACGACCTGAGCCGAAAGCAGAGGCTTTAACCCACTGAGCCACCCAGGTGCCCCTGACCTTATGTGTTCTTAAGTCTGTCTTCATCAACCTCCCCTGCAAACTGTTGTCCAGGAGCAGGCTACTAGCACCCTGAAGAGGGTCCTGGTCCTAGAAACTGAAAAGAGAGCTCCTCAGCCCTCTACCCTAGTTCATCACTGGGAGCACTGAACAGGAGCCCACATCCTAAGCAGACCCCCTAGCTGTTGCAGAAGGAATGTGCACTTTGAAATCAAAGAGACCTAGCCCCGCATCCGGGCTCTCTGCTCAGCGGGGAGCCTGCTTCCCTTCCTCTCTCTCTGCCTGCCTTTCTGCCTACTTGTGATCTCTGTCAAACAAATAAATAAAATCTTTAAAAAAAAAAATCAGAGAGACCTAGATTCAAATCTTATTTCATCCTTCAAAGATATATACACTGGCCCATTTGTATGTCCTGAATTACACTAACAAAATTTATTTGTAAAAGAGGAGTGCTGCAAGGCCTATTATTAATAAATATTATAATTAATGAAAATTAAATCATACTTCTGACTTTTGAATTATTTACAAATTCATATTTAGTGCATTTTGAACTCAAACTTTTCCGTACAAATATACTGGACTCAGAAGAGACCACACCCAATAATAATCCAGTGCTAATGGATTCACTCCTGCAGCATTCCTTAAGCTGTGGTCAGTACGGACCTGTATCTTGCTCCCACTCCAAACCTCCGAAGATAAGGTTATGCTGTAGCTTGAAAATTCCCAAAGTGATTTTAATATGCTGCTTTCTACCTCATCCCAAATTGAGAATCATTTCTAATCCTAAAAGCATGTACCTTTAGTGCATATCTTCCCCATACATGTATATCTTTATAGGGAAGGGCAATTTGCCATTTAAAACAAGTATTAAAAGCAGCCACTATGGAAGAGTAATAATTTACCTCTGAGATAAATGATTCTTATTTTAGAAAACTCACCGATGGGTTGAAAAATGTAGGAGACCCTTGGCAGATGAGAGAAGATGAGAAAAGAGGAAATTGATCTATTAGAAAAGACTAGCAGGGAAAAAAAAAAAAAAAGACTAGCAGGACTTAAATATGCAGAGTCATTATAGGTGGGAAACCCGAGAAGAAAGAAAAAGCCAGGTCTCTGCAAAGAGAAAGTTATGTTCACTGACAATGTGTGAGGTTAGGACTTAAGAGTGGGACATGATTGGCAAGGAATTTGTGACTGTGAATAACAGGCTTATTTGTAGTTTCAGTAAGATTGGAATTTAATTGCTGAATTCTTCATCTGGCATTTTACCCTTAAACTTCAGTAGAGTCTTGTGTTAATGTTACTTTGTAATACTGAAAGAAGAGTGGCAACATTTTAAGAATTTGACCTGGTGACTTGTAGGTGAGTGAAAGGATTTCTGACTTAGAGTTGAAAGCTATCACTGACACTAGAAAAGTATAGCTTTAAAGACTGACTCAGAAGCATATGAGCCAGAGTCTTTTATAAGAAATGGGATTCTTAAAAGAGGATTCTAGTCTTCCAAGTAATACACTTTGATGGAATTAAATATGCATTTAATGCAACTATAATTCTGCACATAAACTACTCAGACCTATGGTACTATTTAGATGCTAGAAAATATGCCATATTGGTAAGTCCTTTGATTCTAAAAAGTATTCACATTCTCTGATAGGGTATATTGACAAGGATTTCATCATTCAACTGAAAAGTGGTGAAATTAGAGCCTTTAGATGGGATTTACAATACAGATTAGATCATGTGGTAGACAGATTCTGACTATGGCTAGGACAATGTCTTTCTTCCCTATACGCACATGTCTGACTCTCTTCTCATCAAGATGTGAAGTCCACTTCCTTCCCTTTGACCATTGCCTAGAATCGTGACCAGCTTTGATAATTTCCTGAGCTTTTAAGTGGCTTGGCTTGGCTGTTTCTGTACTGTTTGATAAAGTATGCTGCCATGATGGAAAGAAGCTTGAGCTAGGCTATTAAGTGATGAGACAGGAGGTAGAGAGATGTAAAACCCACCTGGAAAAGCACTGAGGCACGAGATATGTGAACAACACCTTGGATCATCCATTTTCATGCAACTACCATCAAAATTTGTTACCCAGAATGAGATAACTAAAAATAAAACAAAAATATTGTACAAGAAATAGGTTGTCATCATAATGAAATCCTAACATGGGTGCAAATGGCTTTATAACAGGGAGGTGAGTAGAAGCCCCAGGAAAAGTGAGGAGGTTGTTAATGGGGCTGAAATACAGTGAGGGAATTGCTTTTGGAGGGTAGAGAAAGTTTATACCACTACAGCAACATAGAAGATAAAAAATGTAGGAGATATACCTAATGAACATGTGGGATGTAGGAAGTACAAGCTGGCTATGGAAGTTTCCAGCCCTGCTCAGCTTCAGTCTGAACATATCTGAGTAAGTGATCTCAGCTAACACCAGGTGGGGAATCACGAGTGCCATTGTGAACCCTATCCAATGTCCTAACCCACAGAATTATAAGAAAAAGTAAGTCTTTGTATTTTAAGCCACTGTGCTCTGGAGATACTTGTTACATTGCAATACATAGCTGATACAGACCAACAACGACTTCCAGCTAGAAGAATATTCTCAGGATGCTGGTCTCCAAGATTGGTCTCACAAAGTCAGATGGGAGCATTAGTGCAGGTCTTCTGAGTTACCGATGCCACCAAGTATTAATGAGCTGGGGGAACAAATCAAGAGGATAAAACCCTACTAGATGGAAGTAAATTGTGCTTTTGGATTGTTCCTACCCATAACTGTGGTCATTGGGTGGCTTATTCATCATAAAGTCTTTCCTGCTCCTCTATTTTGGAGAATCTGAAGGAGAAAGTTTCAAGCACACTTCAAGTCTCAGAAATACTCTCAAGTCCTTTGCACAGTCTGACCTTGCTGCTTTAATTTCTTGTGAAAATCTTTTTTGATTGTCTATGTTTTTCTTTGAGAAGAGCATAAAGTGTCACATGGTAGGTACTACTGGAACCTTTCTTTCTCAGGCAAAATACATGCCAACGAGCTGCTGCTTGCAGTTGTATTATCTAAATGAGTGTCCTAGATAATGATCATAATTTTCTCCATGATTGCTCTCACTAAAAGGGAAAACCAGAACTTAAAGGATTTCTCTCTTCTCCTCTAACTTATAATTTATCCTGGAAGCTGAAATAAAATCATGTCCCAGATGACACGCAGTAGCCCTTTTCCGTCAGATGTTCCTGTACTTTCAGGGTCTTAGCTGTATAACCTTAAGCAAATACGCCTACTCTGGAAAAAAGAATTGACTCATTGTTAGCATTTGTCATCATAAACTCATTTCTGATTATCAAATTATGTTTTGAAGGTTTTTTTAAAGTAAATATGTGGAAGTAGGAAGACAAATAGGAAAAGAACACTGAGAAGAGATACAAATACGTTGCTTGCTTTTTTTTTTTTCTGTTTGTGTGCAAATGAACATAAAGGAAAATAGGATCTGTTGGTCCACTCCCACTCTAACTGTTGTTGGAAATTAAAAAAAACATTTTTTTAAACTCATCCTCAGACAAGTCTGATATAAAGTGTAGCAAAGGCTATGATAAATAGAGAAAGTACATGTACTTCTGTTTTCTCTTTTCAATTTATTTATAAACCTGGAATATAAAACATATTTTTAAAAAGTATAATGAATAAAATTCTTAAGATGGCAAGGAAGTTGCACTTATGCATAAAGGAAAATACTACTTTTACTTTGAATAAATATATATTTTAGGAGATGCATTTGTGGAAAATATTGTGTCTGTGACAAAGATGTCAAATAAATTTTAATTTGCATGCCATTCTGTTAAATGAATAGTGGCTCCAGCAAGATTGTATTGTAGACCTATCTTTGCTAGTATGGAAGAGTATCATGATTAATTACATCTACAATAGATACAAGAGGAAAGATTATGCTAAGAATTTGTCATTCCTGTTCTGAGAGAATAACGCCTGAATCGGACAAATAGAAAACAGACTTCCTCAGTTACAAGAAGTTAATGGGGTTAACCAACAGGAAAATACTTTATGTATGCTTGCTTATTTGGAATGTCAGGGAATTTAATTATTTTGAAAAATGTGAAACCCCTTTTATCACATAGTGAATATGACATAAGATCTGGCAGGAGAGAGATTTATGAAGTATGATACATTTTAGTAGCATAAGTTCACTTATGCCCAACATAAATGAGAATACCACAAAGCATTGGACCAGGAGGCCAAAAATATATTTGTATAATCTGTAGCACAATCACAGATATATATGCTAATACAGTTTTGTGTCAGTATTTTTTCTCTAAACTCAGAGTATATATATTTTTAAATATTTTATTTATTTGACACAGAAAGAGAGAGAATACAAGGAGGGGAACAGCAGAGGGAGAGGGAGAAGCAGGCTCCCCTCTGAGCAAGAAGCCCAATATGGGGCTCGATCCCAGGACCCTAGGATCATGACCTGAGCCGAAGGCAGACACTTATCCGACTGAGCCACACAAATGCCCCTAAACTCAGAATATATAAATGGTATAGTATTCTTTGATGGAGGAATATGTTCTTATATTTAATATATCTACATTCCTCTTAAATCACATAACAAGGGAGAGAATGCAGATTTTAATTGCCAGTGAAAATGAAAACAGGGTGCATAGAGAAGAAGTATTCATGATAAATGTGGTCCAAGGAAGAGTAAAGAGAAGGAAGAACATAACTGGAGGTGAAGAGAAGGGAAAGATAGGGAAGTGAGTGCATACAATCTTCTTGTGCAACATGGCTACTTTGAGAAAAGGATAATAATACACACCGATTCACTCTACAGCAAATTGGTACATGAAGTGAGTAGCATGGACTGGTGAACACCCATGGCTCACAGACATTAATAGATATGGATAAGTATAATCATAGAAAATGGTTAGATCGACGTATAACCAGGAGTCTCTGCCTCTTGGGCATTAAGATTTGGAAGAGAAAGAAATCTTAAAATACAGCAATAACGAAAGAGTCTGTCTTCACCCACATGTGGTAGATGTCTTGGAGAATGAGAAAAGAACAAATGGTGTGTACTAACAAAAAGCTGGAAAAACAAGGACTGGGAATAATGCATAAAGCAGAGAAGTTGCGAGCACGTCGACTACAACTGGATTAGTAACACGTGGAAACATCATGCTCGAGGAGCCAGCTCCAGTCTCTGCCTGGAGATTTAGAAAGGATTTTCAGGGAGCCTCAAAAAGATTCGTTCAGACAATATAATTTTTTTTATGATGGCTTCACATCCTTCAGGTTGCACTTTTTCTTATGATTTATTCTCACAGCACAGTGAAACTAAGTTGCTCACAGTATGAATATAAAGTTTTTCTGCCTACAGTTCTTTTAAGAGGAGCCTATTGGAGGCCTTTGAATACTTTCAGCTTATGCAGGGACCTTTTATAATAAATTGTGTTTTTCAT
Organism: Mellivora capensis; assembly: GCA_004024625.1. Taxonomy (NCBI): domain Eukaryota; kingdom Metazoa; phylum Chordata; class Mammalia; order Carnivora; family Mustelidae; genus Mellivora; species Mellivora capensis. Next base: position 26,677 of record PISX010005413.1, read on the forward strand.
GTTAAAAAGAAAACTTCAAAAGAAGGTGTTAACATAATTGAGGCATGATAAGTTTGACAGTAAGTGTCATTATCAGAATTCCACTGACAGCTTTTTGAAGTCAAAAAAATATTCTTCCTGCATAGACACAAAACCTCTTACAGTGTTTAAACAATTTCACCAAATATGTTAATATTCTACAACTGCCCCTTCATTCTGAAGGTTACCCAAGTGAAATGGTCTTCATGATATTTAGGTTTTTTAATCTATTGAACAAAGATGCAGTACTCTCTGGTATTCAGTATAGAGAAGATACAAAAATGTAAAGGGTGAGATGAAAGATAAAAATATGAAAAGACATTCTCATGTTTGCCTTCTGCACACCCCTGACTCACCTTGTATACACACTGGGATGAACACCCTCTACTTTGAATATCATTGCTACAAGTAATGTGGAAAAAAGATGGATAAATAAAGACTCCAGGAAATCTGTGTCACTCAAAGCTTTGCTTAAATTTAGTGTAAAACCAAGATGCATTTCCCAAATGAATTATTCTCAGTTCTAGCTTTCCCTAAAAATAACCATCCCTTAATTGAGAAATTCATCACCTCTATATACAAGATTCTTACTCTCATACTGATATTTTAAATTCTTTCTTCTTAGAGCTTTCTGGATTTCTGAGCTCTATTTTATCAAGAAATCACTAGGGCAAATATCCAATAAAGCAACCAAAAAAAAAAAAAAATAAAGAATTGAGTGGTGATGTGTTGGCAAGTAGATCTTGGAAAGGAAAAAGTGTGATTAAAAAAAAAGGGAGGAAAACAAAAGTAAGAAGAAAGAATAGAGCAGAAAACAACATTAAACGGAAATTATATAATGAAAATCTGCAAGTTTTTCAAGCTTCGAAGCTTTCGAAGCTGATTTTCAAAGCAGAACACATTACTGTGAAATGCTTAGGAGAAAGGAGGTAAGATTCACCAGGAAGAGACACTTAGGGGAGTCTTATGACAAAAGTTTGTCTCAGACATATTTTTCCCCACAAACTTTATCTTACAAAGGATAAAAATTAGTTGAAAATTTTAAATGCACACTTTTTATGTAACTATTAAGTTGGATGCAGTATTATGAATATTACACTAGAATTTGCAGCTTTGAACACAGAAAACCAAAGCAGGTGCTGGAAGTGCAGCAAAATAAAATGAGTAAACCTGTCTGTTAGAAGGTATAAGTTGCACTGATAGAATGGTTCACTGAGCTGATGGAATCAGCCACGTATATTGACATCATTTGACACAATTTCAGAATATATAATTTGGTCTATAGTTTATTAATTTTTGTGTCCTTCATTAAGACCTGTGGGAATAAGTATTCCACTAATTTTGTCATTCCCAGGTTGAGAGATTAAGGTACAATGATTTCATCATTGCCCCCTGTTGGCCAATCCTCCCTCTTACCTTAACTCTCCTCCTTGATCTCACAACATATAATCTCACAACATATAATCTCACAACATATAATCAATACATCTGGAAACACCAACTACCAAATCAGACTAACTTCCAAACAATGATTTCATCATTATATTTTATCCCCTGCATTTACTAACATATTCGTTCAACAGATGTTTGTTGGCATTATTGTGGATCTAGCACTTTATGAGATGTTTCTCTTGCACATTGTCATGCTCACAGTAGGCATGTAATAAAAAAAATCCAAAAATAAGCAAAAAGGTAAATAAGACATGGGATAAAGATATGAAATAGGGTGACTATAATTTAGAAAACAGAGTCAAGTGGTAAGGTTGCATATATACATAGTTAACTAAAGGAATGAGCACCCACAGTATTGTGGGATGAAGTCAGGTGTAGGGAAAAGCACACAAGTATCTAAAGACATGGTTTGGGTCATGGCTCTGCCACTTATCACTGTGTGACCTTGGGCAAGTAACTTAAAATTCTGAGTTTCAGTTCTTGATGGATTGTGCTGAAGAGAATAAAATCTACTCCCTAAGCTTTTTCTAGAAATTAAATACGGACTTCTATTTTTTATAATGATGGGCCCAGAATTTAGAACAATTCTCCCACTAAATAAACCTACAAACTATTTTCTAAGCCAAGATCTAGGAGAAGACAGTTGAGATCCAGAGGAACAAGTTTGACATTTGGGGATGTTTTTCCCCGTGGGGATGTTTGCCAATCTGGAAAAAATCAGTGAGTATCTGAGCACCTGAGAAGTTTTTTGACATATTCCCAGTGTTATAAGAGTAAAACTTTAAATACAGAGGTAGCCAAAGTGTGGGTTGTGGTAAAATTCCATGGGCTTTATTTTAGGACCATAGTGGGGGAGGGGGGAGAGAATATACCAGAAATAGAGATGTCCTAGTAGAGACTGGCACCTAAATTCAAAAACTCTAAAAATGAAGAAGGCAATCCCTAATTGTTTGTGCCCCTCTAAGAAATGTACCAGTCTTTACCCTAAATTATATGCAAAGAAGAATATTTCAAATGAAAAGTTCTGTCAAAATAAGAAAAAATTACTAAGTACATACAAAAGCAAAGTGAATCATGAACTAAAAAATAGCACAAACACACCAATGTAGGTGCAGATACTGAGGTTATTGGGGACACAGTAATTCATAAAATAACATTCCTGCTGTATTTGATGAGAAAAAAGACCATTTTGAGAATTTCAGGAAGACTCAACATAAAGAAGGACATGAAGATTGCTAAAAGCAACAGATAGATATACTTGAGCCAAAAAATGAAATAACTTGGGATATCAGTATCCCAGTAGGATAAGTTGAAGTAACCACAATGAAGCAAATAAGAAAAATTTTAAAAGCTTAAGAAGATAAGAGATATGAAAATATAGCAAAAATAGATAATATAAATAGATTTTCCTAGGATATGTAGAGCCCCAGCAAGTGTGTGTGTGTGTGTGTGTGTGTGTGTGTGTAGCCTCTTATATGAGCAACTGAATTAATTTTTTTTAATTGATGAGCTCATAGTGAATGAATGACATATTTAGAGTAATGGGTACTTGTTCTTATCCTATCGGTGTTCATGAAATTGTTATACAACATCCAGAATCATCTCTTCCTGTTCAGGTCTGAGAACCATCCCTTAATATTTGTTTTTATCAAATGTGTGGTTCCTGGCTAACTTTATATTTCCTACTGTGAGAAAAAGTAACACTAACCTTTGATGTGGCTCTTTGGCTATCAATTGTATTGAAACAATATCGATTTCCTTGCCTCTGCAGGTCTCTAGTACCGTTTATTGAATGCTGGTTGCACCATTACTCATGCTAGTACTCATCGTCTCTTTCAAAAATACTTTTTCAGTGACTCAGAGTTTATTATTGTGCTTCACTGATGACAACCACTAATGCAAGTCTTACCCAGATGATGAGAGAAAATGTTAATCTTTTATGATTATGTTGAATTCACTGTTTAGAATTTCATAGCATAAACCTAGATTGACACATCTAGCCACATCTTTTCTTGAACCCTTTGAGCCATAATCAAGAAATTCCTAAATGCAATATCCTCCAATATTGATTGCACCCCTGACTTCTATACCCTACCCCAGAGAGATAGGCTAGAGGCTGGTATGCAAAGCAAGAAGATCTACCTCATCACATAGGAACATCCATTCCTCATCCAACGTAGCTTAAACAAAGACCAAAAAAAGTACAATGTCACCAGAACATTTGAGATAAGAGAGAACAGCCAACTAGAAAGGTCCATTGGTACTGTAAAGCAATGGTCTTCAAAGCCCTCAAAAAGATAGGAGCAGCCATGTCCAGAGGACTGCCTGGCACATGCCCCAGAGCCTGAGGAGGATGTAAGTGACTTCTGCAAGTGCAGTGAAATGGAACTAACAAGGTAAAGTCCCTGTCCTCAGGTGCTAATAGATAAAAAATAGCACCCCGATTAGAACAGGCTAAGTACAAGCTGATGTCCATATCTGTTTACATAGTAGGCATTGGACCATTGGTAGTTCAGAACTCTCAACTTGTACCATGTCCAACTTGTACCATGTCCAACATGAATAAAGGCACTAAGAATATTTCAGTATAGTCTGGCAGCCCAATATGGCATGATGCCACAAGAGAAGTACTGCAAGAGCCAGCAGGAACAATCCAGTCACTGGGCTGTCCTTTTGAAATTCACAACTAAGCATAGAGCCCCAGAACAACTTCATAAGCAGAAGTTCAGTAGCTTCTTGGAGGATCTGATTGACCCACATGTGGTGTAAAGGGCCAGAGAGTACCTCAAAGGAGTGAAAGATTGAAGCCCATGCAAGCCAAGTTTAGGGCCCAATTGGCATTGACACAGAGAAGAAAAATTTAAGGAGGATATTCCAAAGCACAGAGCTCCCTGAGACATGGGACCTAGAGCATTAACCCTGCTTGCCCAGGTGTAAGAGCAATAATAAACATACAATGGAATGCCAGAAAGAGAAATAATAATGTAGAGGCAATACTCAAAGTGGTCTGGTAAAAGAAAACATAAACCATAGACACATCCCACTTTATACCCATGAAAACTGGCAAAAATCAAGATATTTAGTAATCTCATATTTTAGGGAGGGTGTGGCTCATGTGCATTTATACATAGCAGATCAAGTTTAAAATTCGTACACGCATTTGTGAAAACAATGGGATATTATCCTTTAAATGTGGACACTTATTACCATGCTACTCAGTAGTTCTCCTGTTGTGTGTGTGTGTGTGTCCTAGAGATACTCTTATGTGTGCACGTCAAAAGATACATGCAAGAATGCTACACTAGCATCAGTAATAATTTCAGGAAACTAAGAATTGACCTCCAAGTCCAAACAAGACTAGAACAATGAAACAGTGACCCAAAAGTGGTCTATGAAATGGAGAGTAAGATGCAAGTTGCAAAATGACATGTATAAGTTTCATTCCATCTGTCTGAAGCTTCAAGAATGTCAAGACTAAATATTATATTATTTAAAGATAGATTCACAGTTGCTAAATTGGAAATAAGAACAAAAGGATGATTTTTGCAAAAGTCAGGGTAATATTTACCTCTTGGAGGAAAGTGGGTTATGGATAAGAGAAGCACATAGGAAAAAGAAAGATATTCATAAAATTCTAATTTTTAAGCTGTGTGGTAGGTTCATGGGTGCTTGCTTTATTACTATGCTTTTATAACTTCCATTCATTCCTTTGTGTGTACCAAAGATTATATTAAAATAAATATTTATTACTAACAAGAATATGTACTAAGGCATTTATAGTACGCATGAATAAGAAGTCTAGGAAATGTCTGGAAATGTCTTAGACTCTTGTTGAGGATTATGTAGAGTAGCAGAATGCATTGAACCAATATAAAGTTGGTTGGAATAATGAGCTTTAAGGAATCTTGAACGTTCCAGAAAATAACTATCAACTTAAGTAAAATATGAAAAATGTCATGAGGTGTACTTACACATAAAACCATTTAAATATAAACTATGAGAGATTATAATCATTTGGAAGAATCTAGCAAGGTTTATTGGAGAACATGACACTGGATATTGCCTTAAAGGCACATTCAACTTGACCACCAGAGTGGTGTTCACTGTATCTTCCAGCAGAAAATAAGAAACTGAGGGGTGCCTGGATGACTCGGTCAGTTGGACATCTGACTCTTGGTTTTGGCTCAGGATATGATCTCGTGCTGTAAGATCAAGCCTTGTGTGGACTCCACAGTCAGCAAGGAATCCGCCTGTGGGTTCTCTCTTCCTCTGCCCCCCCAAATAAATAAATAAATCTTTTAAAAAGAGAGAGAGAGAGATTGGAAGTACTGGTGAAGAGTCCACTGATGTCGTATTTACAGACTAGACTTGAGGACACTAAGCAGCCATAGATGAAATAACACTGGAGCACATTGAAAGTGTTTTGCAGATTAATCTGGCAGAGATGTGGGGGGTGAATTTGGACCGTAAGTGACCAGAAATGAGAAGAACTAGGAGAAAGCTAATGCACTTTTCCAGGTAAAAGTAAGGGCCCCAACTGGAATGGTGGTAGTGAGTACTAAATTCTCTTAGAAAATGCAGTTGGAAAACATTTTCCAAAACGCATTTGCAGCTTTCGTATTAATGAGTAGAATCGTGAAAGCTTAGATTTTTCTCAAGGAATGGCTAAAGACATTAGCCCTTCTATATAGTAATTCCCCAGATTTTAATGACAAGCAAGAAACCAGGCTAAATGTGTGTCAGCCTTCACTTAACATTCCAGTGTCATCTGAAGTTCTGCCCTAGTTTTCCTCACTATGAGGGACTCTTTGGTTTACTCGTGCCCATTATAATTTTAAAAATGTTTCCAGCCCACCATATTAGTTTAATTTTGGTAGCCTAATAAAAAAGAAGTCTTGGAGTTTGCCTAGAGGCCATAAGAGATGAGGTGTCTAAAACAGGGCTAAATGAGAAGGGGTATTTGCCTCAGAATCTCTAGAATTATAGCAGAGAAGACAGCAATGACTTCCCTTTTCACTGGGAACTTTTCAGGTGAATAGATGCTGTCTTTTGTGATGGTGTCATTGCCAAAGATATTGAGAATTTCAATGTTAGAGATCATTTTACTGAACTGACACTATTGGAAATAATGAAATGGTGAACCATAAAGAGTCTTGGTTTAAAAAATAGAATATTTTAAGATATTTTTCAAAATGGAGTAAATGCATGTATGTGTGTATATATACATGTATATAAGAGATATATTTGGATTAGATATATATTTTCTCTATATGTACATTTAAGAAATTAGTGATTTTTAATTAATTTCAGGGATCTGTATTATATTAAACTCACTGTTTTCACTTGTAAAATTGTCCCTGGAAAGCTGAATTCAGCATTTAAAATCCTATTACAAGGTGCCTCATTAGCACAGTAGGGAGCGTGTCAGTCTCATAAAATCCTATTACATGTTGAAAAGACATTTGACTTTATTATTCATCACAGAAACACTAATTAAAACTATGCTACCACTCACTACAGCAGTGGCCACAGTTAAAAATTGGAAAATACAAATGTTAGCAAACATGTGGAACAGCTAAGACTCAAATTGCACGTGAGCATGTAATGTAAATTGGTACATTTGTTTTGGCAAAATGCTTGATAGGGTCCATCCAGGCTAATGATATGTCTGTTCTATGACTCTGTAGTTCAGTTCTAGCTATACATGCAACAGAACTTAGTGCAAATCTTCATCAAAACACATGTAGAATATTCAAGAAATCACTGATTTTAATAGGTCCTACCTAAAGTTACCAAAATGCCCAACAGTAGTATGAGTAAATAAATACTGTTTATTCATTTAATGAACTATTATTTGGCATTGAGACTGAATGGCCTGGAATTACATGCAACAATAAGAATGAATCACCAAACTGTGGAAAGAGCCAAGATGCCCTTCAACAGACAAATAGATAAGGAAGACATGGTCCATATATACAATGAAATATTATGCCTCTATCAGAAAGGATGAATACCCAACTTTTGTATCAACATGGACGGGACTGGAGGAGATTATGCTGAGTGAAATAAGTCAAGCAGAGAGAGTCAATTATCATATGTTTTCACTTACTTGTGGAGCATAAGGAATAACACGGAGGACACTGGGAGATGGAGAGAAGTGAGTTGGGGGAAATCGGAGGGGGAGACAAACCATGAGAGAATGTGAACTCTGAGAAAAGAGGGTTTTGGAGTGGAGGGAGGTGGAGGGTTAGGGGAACCTGGTGGTGAGTATTAAGGAAGGCACGGATTGCATGGAGCACTGGGTGTGGTGCATAAACAATGAATCTTGGAACACTGAAAAAGTTAAATTTAAAAAAAAGAATGAATCTAACAAACATATTGTTCAAGTTTGACATTAAAGGGCATATAGTGTTTGTGTTCACTTACATAAAGTATACAGAAACAGGTAAAGCCAATATAAACTGTTAATAATCAGGGATAGTGTTATCCTTAGTGAGTGCCGACTGTAAGTATCATGAAAAGATCTTCTGGGATGCTGTAAAATCTGGGGGCTGTTATAAGAATCTGTGTTCTTAATTATGGATTATGTTGTAAGAATCTGTGTTCTTAATTTTATATATATACATATATCTAATTTTATATTTATATATCTATACACACACATATATATAATCTTATATACATAATTCTAATTATATATTCTCAATTATATTCTTCTGTGTATATGTAAATGCATCAATTAAGTTTTACAAAGCATTAAGTCATTTAAATTTTAATTTCACTGGGAAGACAATAAAGGCAATAGCTTCAGCTGAGTCAAATTCAGTAGCACGGAGTGATCATATTGTCAAGGTTCTCCAAAGAAACAGTGTATGTATGAAATTTCTTACAAGGATTGTCTCCTGATTGTGGAGGATAGGAAGTGAGAGGCCCAGGAAAGCCAGTGGAGCAGTAGAGATCCCGAGAACCAGGAGTACTAAGAGCAGAAGCATATTCCAGCGTCAGGAGTCAAAAGTGAATTCAACCTTCCTGGCCTTCTTGTCCTTTGTATCCAAGTCCTCAGTGAGTGGGTGATGCCCTCTCACACTGGAGGAAGTCATCTGCTTTATTGAGCTCACCAATTCAAGTGCTAATCTCTCTGGAAACACCCTCACAGGCAACCCCAGGAAAAATGTTTTGAAGCAGGTATCTGGGCATCCCATGTCTGTGTCCAGTGAAGGTGACATGAAATGAACCATCACAGTAAGTTACGAACATTTAACTTGTATTTATAATGTATTGTTCCTTTCCCCTCTTGAATATATTTATTTTTTATAAGTCATATTTATGCTCACTTAAGGAAGTATAAATGCAGAAAAGTATAAAGAATATATTTGTTCAGTCATCTGGAGAATAATACTAAGAACATTTAGCTCTATAGACTCTATATAGCTAATATATTAGCTCTATTGCCAATCTATGAACCAATATTCATTCACTTAAAATATTTATTGACACTTTAGTTTGTGCTGAGCTATGTATCAGATATTTCAAGTGCAATGGTAAGCAGTAACAGAAACTGCATGGCCATCACTAGATTACGTTCTGTTGGAAGGAGACAGAAAATAGTCACACAATCACCTAAAAATATACTTAAAATTATGGTGAATGTTATGAAAAAGAGAGAAACCTATGAGAAAAGTACAAATGAGAGTTTGCCTGGTGAGCAAGAATAAATGTGCTGTGATCAGAAAGAAAAATAGGAGATAACTATTTGAAAGGGGAGGGGAAAGAGATGTCAGGCTGGGGAAACAGCATGAGCAAAAGCCCTGGGGTAGAAGGGAATATGGTCAATACCAGGAAAAGAAAAGGCCACTATTCATGGGACACAGGGATCTGATGCAATCATGTATCAGAATTTTCCTGGAGGACTTGTTAAACATATGCTATCGGGCCTCCTCCCTCACCTCCAACGTTTCTGATATAGTAGGCTGGGGTGGGCCCTGAGAATTTGCATTTCTAACCAGTTCCCAGGTGATACTGATGCTGGCGGTCTGAAAATCATAACTAAGAAACAACTGACCTCAAGAAAACATGGTCTGGCACAGGGCTTGGTAGGAACCAGACCACTTAAAGCTTTAGAGGACATGTCAGGAAAGTTGTTATTTATTCTAAAAACAATAGTGGCACTAAAGCGGGATTTGGGAGCTGGGGGGTGACCTGATGGGATACATGTTTTGATACCATCATTTGATACAGGCATGGCACATGGATAAAAGCCACTGGAATCAGTTAGGAGGCTATTGCGGTAGTCTGGGTAAGCGATGAAAGTAGTAGGATGATGGCACTGCCCTTTTCAGTCTCTTACTTTGGTGCCAAGGAAAACTTTCTGCACATCAGAATTACAGAAATATTCACATGTTTCTAATTCTGGTAATTTTAATACTTTATTTTTATATTTTGAATTATTTCTCGAAAGTGTGTGATGGAAATCTTACCTATATATCTCTTTTCTCCTTACTGCGTAACCAGCTCTCAAATACTATGCATTTTCAAACTTTTATTTGAAAAGTCTAAAAGGTAATGTCAAATGCTGAATTGAATTTGTCACTTTGGATTTTTCTGTGTCCAACCGAATGTCCCTGTGCTTTTGGAAGCTTGACTTTGGAAGTCAAGAAAAGTTGACTTAATTCACAACCTGTGTGTTCCTTCACCTTTTTTTTTCCTTGTAGCCCAACTGAAGTACTAAAATTACTTCACTTTTTAAAAAGCCACCTAGAAAGTTGACCTAGATTGTAGCTACCCATCTGCTTAAAGAATTGTGCTGCATGGAATATTCTCTTTCTGTTCTGGTTATCTATTAGCAATTCAGAATGTATACAATGGTGTACAAAATTCTTTGTATTTTGAGTCTTGGTGCTTTTAGAGATTACTTTTCTTCTTTAGAATTCTTTTTTAATAGCTATATAATAATAAAAGATGACATATTTTTAAAGAATATTTCCTGTGTCATGGAACAAATAAAGACATTTTAATTTCAAAGGTATGCAAATAAAATGTTTTTAGCAGTCCCTCAGAAAGTTGTATTTTATTCACAATTTTCTTTATTCCCACTTTAAAAAGTTGTATTTATTTATTCATTTATATTGTTGAGGCATATTTGACATATAACATTATATTAGTTTCAGGTGTACAGCATAATGATTTTATATTTGTATATATTACAAAATGAACATCACAATAAATCTAGTTAACATCCATTGCTGTACATCTTCTTAAGATGAGAACTTTTAAGATTATTATCTTAGAAACTATGAAATATGCAATCATTTTAAGCTATATAGTCACTGTGTTGCACATTGTATCCCAACAACTTACTTATTTTATAACTGATAGTTTGACCATTTGACCCTCTTCACCCCCTTTTGCCCATCCCCCCCCTGCTTCTGGCAACCCAACAATCTGTATATGATTTGGTTTTTTGTTGTTGTTGTTTTAAGATTTCCCCACATAAGTGCGCTCATAAGGTATTTGTCTTTGTCCATCTAACTTATTTCACCTAGCATAATGCTCTCAGGCTTCACCCATGTTGTCACAAATGGCTAGATTTTATTCTTTTAATGACTGAATAATATCCCATTGTATGTATGTAATTGTGTCTGTATCTGTATCTAATCTCAGCTTCTTTGTCCAGTTATCATCTCTGGTCACTTAGGTCGTTTCTGTATCTTAGCTATTGTAAGTAATGCTGGGGTGAAAATGAAGTGCATGGGCGAGTATTATCATTTTCCTCAGATTAAATAATCAGAAGTGGAATTCCTGGGTCTTATGGTAGTTCTGCTTTTAAGTTTTTGAGGAGCCTCCACACTGTTTTCTTTGGTAACTGCACCAGTAAGCGTTCACAAGGGTTCCCAGTTCTCCACATCCTCGCCAACACTAGTTACCTCATGTCTCTTTGACAGTAGCCATTCCTACAGAGGTGAAGTGATGATGATATTCCTGATGGTTAGTGACATTGAGCATCTTTAGACCATGTACCTGTTGGTCATTTGTATGTCTTCTTCAAAAAAATGTCCACTCAGATCCAAAGATAGAATATTTAAAGTCACGCAATAATAATGAATATATTTTTAATTTTTTTAAAATTTATTTATTTGTCAGAGAGAGAGGGAGAGAGAGCAAGCGAGCACAGGCAGACAGAGTGGCAGGCAGAGGCAGAGGGAGAAGCAGGCTCCCTGCCGAGCAAGGAGCCCGATGTGGGACTCAATTCCAGGACGCTGGGATCATGACCTGAGCCGAAAGCAGCCGCTTAACCAACTGAGCCACCCAGGCGTCCCATGAATATATTTTTATATGAGATCCAAGAACAATGAATGTGCATAGAACAGAATGTAAATATCCACTCCTTTTGCCCTTTCCTTTCTTGGTTGTAAATGTCACTGGAAAGTTGTTCATTACTAGCATGTGGAGATAAGCACATATATTTTTTTCTTTCTTTTTTTTAGATAATGGGATCAATGTGAATACATTTTTTTACACTCAGTAATGTGTCTTGAGGATTTAGTATGTGAATTAGACTAAGTCTATCTCATTTTTAATGCCCATATAATATTTGACGTATCCTAATTTAGCTAAATCTGTAAGACAATATCAATGAGTTTTTGGTAGTTTTTTTTTTTTCTTTCTCTATTACAGTGTTGGAGCAGACAGGCAAAGATGCTCCACTCAATTCCTGACTGCTCTCCCTGAGTCTGCTCTTGCCTCTCAGACTTGCTTAACACAGTAGTCAGCTTGACCCTGTAGAGAACCTTACCAAGCCTGCACTCCCCATGTCACTCAGAGTAAAGCCAAATGCAGACGGCAGTCAACCCTTGCATTCTCTGGACTTCCGTTGCCTCTCTAAATCTTCTCCTTTGCTTCTCCTCACTCAGCTGTATGCTTGATGCTCGTTGAACATTGTGAGCATGTTCCAGTCTTAGCATCTTTATCCGTATCACATTCTTTATCTGGCATGCTCAGTCATTCCATGTCTACATGGCTTGTTTTTTTTTTTATGTGAGTTTTTCTCAAAAGCATCACAGTGAGGCCTTACGAAAAGGCATCCTATCTAAAATTGTAACATAGGTCCACAAACATCTCAAACCTCAAGCCCTATATCATTATTCCCCTTAGCAATTACTCCATTATGTATTATATGCAATATATGTGTCTTACTTATTAGTTTTGTTTACTGCCTGTTCCATCTGGGCAGGGCAAACATTTGTGTTTTGCATTTTCTTCTGTATCTCTTCTGTATTTTCAGCCATATCTGTATTTTTTAGAAGGATGCCTAATACTTAGTTTTTATCCAATAAATCTTTCACGCATGAATTTTGCTCACATGTGTGCATTTGTCTGTAAAACAGATCCCTTGGAGTGAAATTTTAATAGGAAAGCTATAGACATTTTAATTTCTGATGGTCCTCCAGTGCTACATGAGCTACCTTTATTTTTTTAATCTTTTAAAAAATATTTTATTTATTTATTTGAGAGAGAATGAGATCACAAGCACGGGGAGTGGCAGAGGGAGAGAAGTAGGCTCCCAGCTGAGCAGGGAGCCTGATTCAGGGTTTGATCCCAGGACCCTGGGATCATGACCCATCAGTTATCTTCATACCAATAGTTGTGCGACTGTCCGTTTTCTTGTCCTTATCAACAATGGATACTATCAATCACTTGAATGTCTATTTAATAAACATGAACTCTATTCATTGTTGTAATAAATTTTTATTACTTGTAAACAAAAGTATTTTCTCATATTTTGAACTCACTTCTATTATATGAATTGCTTATTTCTTTATCAGTTTTTTTCTTTAGCAATAGTCGTATTTCATTTGATTATTTAGAACTGTTTACATCTTTGGGTATAACTCCTTCAGTCAGATGTCTCCTTTTAAAATATTTTCTCTCACAATAATGTATGATTTTACTTTTACTATGGATTCTTTCTTTGTGAAGAAATTTCTAATTTTTATTATCCTGATTTTTTTGTCTTGCATGGATTCCAAATTATATCTTCCTTAGGAAAATATCCCTAGCCCCAGTGATCTATTTTATTTTAATGTTTTTATACTTTTGCATTTTACATTTAGCTCTTACATGTGCCTGGACTTTGTTGTTTGGGGAAGAATGGAGTATGAATGGTGTGACATGGCTTCTTTGCTAAAATTTTAAATAACTGAAAGATTATCTCAAAGGGTTATTTTCTTTTTTCCCTCAGTATGGTTAAGGGACATTAGTTCCAAGTGTTTTTACAAAGAAATAAGTTTATTTCTGTTTAACATGTTTGAGTATTCTGAGGCACCGATATTATATGTACTGTGGTAGAACAAAGACATTGCGTTTTCTATAAATTTGAAAGAATTTTATTAAAATATATTCTCTCTTGCTAGATCTCATGCTTTTGACAGCTGAACAGACCTTCACAGAGCCAGGCTGGCCATTAGTACTTTGATTTTCACAATGCCTTTCTTTATTTAATAGGCCTGAAATATTGATTAACATTTACAGATTCAATTCCAAGCACTTGCCAGAGGTTAGGGAGAGCCCAGAGTGAGCTGCTCATGCCAGTCAAATTCTAAGGTGTAATGAAATTCCCCACCGTGCCTGTCAACTTATCCCGTGCACAGGTCATTTCCCACATGGTCTCTGGTGTTGAAAGAAGCCATTTCCACTTCAAATATTTCGTAGACAATGGGGGAAAATGATATGGCACTAATATTGTGTTCTTTACCCTGCTGTGGAGAATTGAATAGACGCCATTCTATAGTAATGCTCTTTTAAAAGGAAGGCCTTCTCTGCCCAGAAGGGTTCATGGGGAACTCCAAGGACAGATGTGGCATTTCAGGTGGACCTTGGCTTTTTGTCAGTGTTTGTTTTCCTTCCCATTCCCAGTCACAGGCACTGGGGATTTGTAACTGACTAAATACAAAAGTCATGAACATTTACTTCAGTTGGTTGATCCTACATACTTGCTGACCCAGGCATGCGGGGGGACTGAGCTCCCACTTCTTACTTTCTAATCAATTGTATTTCAATTCCCACTTGCTGCTTTTAACAAAAGACCTTGGAAACAAATTCAGGACTTTATTTGGCCATTCTTAAGGTCATTCTCATTTCCCAGACTTGTAAACGCCTTGTTGATTTCTTCATTCTCAAGAAATTGTATAATTTAGGATTTTACTCTTTAGACCTTTTCTTATTCTTCTTTCCCTAAATGATATTAAAATATACATGTGATTAAATTGTATGCTCAGGTAGAAATCCTGGAACTTACACAGAGAGTAAGTGATTTAAGGCATGAATCACAATTTGGGATATCTATAAATTAAACAAGCAGAATTTCTACATGAGGAGTAGCTAATTAATGTCATACTATTTACTGCATAAGATTATTGAAAGGGGAAGAGGTATTAATAAATAATTCATCAAGGGGTGCCTGGGTGACTCAGTGACTGGGGTTAAGTGTCTGCCTTTGGCTCAGGTCATGATCATGGGGTATGGGATCAAGCGCCATGTCAAGCTCGGTGCTCAGTGGGGAGCCTGCTTCACACTCTCCTTCTGTTTGTGCTCTCTCTCTCTTTCAAATAAATAAATAAAATCTTTTTTAAGATTAAAAAAAAATCCATCAAAATAAATTGGATTTGCTTTATCAGAAATAGTCTAAGAGGGCTGTTTGGTTCACTGTAAAGAATCTAAGTGGCTTAATTATTTTTAAATGTGTGTGCATACATTTGGGTCCCTCATCTGTTTTCTTAAAGTAATTATTTGGAAAGATATGGAGCAGCTCTAAAATTGGTCTGTGCATCTTTTCTGTTGTTCATAACTTCTTACTTATTGCCAGACACTCTGTCAATGAATTTAATTATTTGGGTTTATTGTATTTTCGTGACTTTCTTAGACTTAGAGACTGGACTAGATTCTTAAACTGAGGTAACTTGTGTGCTTTCTGCTGCCATTGCTGATCCAAGGTGTTTGGATCTATCAGCCAAATGTGTTCAAGTATCACTAGGTTTAGAGTTAAAAATTCTGTTTCAGGGGCGCCTGGGTGGCTCAGTGGGTTAAGCCTCTGCTTTCAGCTCAGGTCATGATCTCAGGGTCCTGGGATCGAGACCCACAGCGGGCTCTCTGCTCGGCAGACAGCCTGCTTCCCCTTCTCCCTCTCTGACTGCCTCTCTGCCTACTTGTGATCTCTGTCAAATAAATAAATACAATCTTTAAATTAAAAAAAAAAATTCAGTTTCAGTAATCTAGGAAAGTCAGAAAATCTAAGAAAGAGCTCCTGAAGACACAGCCTCACATAGGCAAAACTCAACGAAACAACAAAAAATATTTGCCCGAGAGGCATGACCTAAGTGTCACTAGTGCTTATAGTCTCTCATGCATAAACTAACAGAGCCCAGTGCCTGCATTGGATTGGAACATCAATGTAGAAAAGATGAAATTGTCAAGTATCTAAGAAAGAGGATATAATCCCAAGGTAGAGAAGAGGTAAGAGGAGAAATTGGGAAGCGATGAGGTAGGTGTATGTTAGATGCCAACCTCTTGAAATGTATATTCCTTTTGCAGAGGAAAAGACTTCTATTTCCCTGATGCCTACCACCAGTCTCAGCCAGCCTGTCTTATCACACTCCCTCCCCTCCATAATGTTTAGCATGAAGGGTCTCTAGCTTCAGGCTAGGTGGCACTTTATAGGCACTTTTTTATATATATATTAAAAAAAATTGTGCTCCAGGTCAATATTGATTAAGCAAAGAAGGCTGGAAATATTTAATTTTCCTTTACAGGGAAGCAAAAAGCATCCCCTGATATCAAATATCCCTAAGTGCTGATCTCTGAAACTATAGACTTCTTCTACCTACACATTCCTACCATCAAAAAAATTTTTAACACAGGAGAACAAGAAAATAAGCAAAACTACCAACCATTCTCAAATTATTCCTCTCTTCCGGTATTTCACCTATGTGGCATTTGGACTTGCCTATAAAACAGTCAAGGGAATTTTAAATAGGTTGACATTATCAGAGCCCAAGTCAGCCCTGGCTACAGTTATGCTAGGAGCACAAATTCTAACTTTTGCTGTAGGCACGGTTTTTAAGTAGGCTACATTGGACGATTAGGCATAGGATACAAATCAAATATAATGAATGCCAATTAGTAGTGGTAAATCTATTTAGCCAAGAATAGAATAAGGTTGAAGGAGTAGGGCATTTTTTGGTTATTTTTAAAATTTTTTTTTTTCTTTGAGCTTTGTTTTGTCATTAACTACTTTCAGAAGTAAGTGAGCTCCCTTACCTCATGGGGTGGTGGTAGCAGCAGTAATGATGGTGTCGGGGGAAGTAGATTGCAAGATGTATAATCTTCTCTCTACACTTAGTCACTACTTATTCCTGTGGCCCAGGGCAATTATGTTTCCCCCTCCATACCTAAGGCTCTTCATGCCCATAATCATAAAAAGACAGAAATAGACAAAGGTCATGTTCTGGGAACCAAGGAAGCACAGGGAAAATAAAAATACCACTAGAGATGCTATTAGGAAAAAAATGCCTGTCTTTAAACTTTATCAGCACTGCAGCACAGAAAAGTTTCCCATTGTGAAATCATCCCTCCAGCACTGAGTCAGACGTAAGTGAGCAGATAAGGAGCGTTCCAAGTTGAAGGGAGTTGGTTTTGCGTGGTTGTTTTATTGTGATCCAAGAGGCAATTTTAATACACATTGAAATAATAAACAACTGTTTTAAAGAAACCTATTAAATTTCTCCTTTTGATCAGATTTTTACCTATTAATGTAAGCCAGACTTGCATTTTACAAGGATCTGTGGTAATATAAGTGTGGGCAACTTTGAATTGCAAACAGAAACATATTTCTGTAGGACTCCTTGGAGCTTTCAATATACCCTCTCTCCAAAAAGGGAGGGAACATAAAGAATTTCCAAAATTTATTGGATCATAGAACATTTGTTCCAACAAAACATCATTTCATGTTTTAAGGTACATTTTTGTTCTCCAGAACAAAGTTTAGAAAATTAGAAAATTTAAAGTTTAAGAGGATTCATTCAAAACAGCTATTCAGTTTCACCTATAGTTTCTGAGAAATCAGAAGTCAGAAGATACAAGACCTTGAGTGAAAACTGGAGGAACTTTTTTTATTTTATTTTATTTTTTTTTTTTATTTGTCTTCTTCGTCCTCACATTCATCTTTATCTTTTTGGGGGGAGAGGGGATTAGATTCTTAAATTTTTTGTTGTTTTTGTTTAGCTAAAATAGTTTTTTAAATTATGCTTTATTAAGAAAACATCATGGTGAATTTTGCATTGTTGGGGAGTTTTAAGGTTAATACTGATCCTTCACTATTACAGAGACCTGAGGGGATTATTAATGGAAATACAATGTGAATTACTGATCAACAATAATTCTAAATTGAAATCCGAAGACAAAAGCAAACATGTATCTTTCTCCCTGTTTCTCTCTCTCTCTCTCTCTCTCTTTTATTTTTTTTAGTAAACCCAGAGGTAATAATAGGAAGAAATTGGATCGGTATATCTCCTGTAGTTCCATGTACTGCTTCTATCCCACGACCCTATATATACATTTCGTATATAATAGACTTTGTTTAGAGTTAACTATATGTCAGTAAACATTTCTATTTGACTTCGTCCTTGACACTTGAGTAGAGGGTTTTAGGAAAAGTCCACCCTATTAAGCCTCTCTACTCTTTTGTGCAGGATAAAAGGGAAAATAACAAAATAGCAAAATCAAAGAATAGTCTACTTACATTCCATAAATACCTGTTTCACTGAATGCTGGAGCAAAAATAAATTGCTTTACTTCAATAAGAATCTCTCTTAACAAACAAAGGACTATTTGGTTGCCCATGGTAATCCCTTTTCATGTTACAGAAGACTGCCATGCTCAAGGTAAAGCAAAATGCTGCCTTTTAGTTAGAAGACAGCTGTTCTAGGCTCAGCTGAGCTGAACTAGGGTGGGCGAGGCTGCGCTGGGCTGAGCAGTTCTGGGGGAGTCTGCTGAAGGAATGATGATTCTCTTCATCCATTTAGGTGTATGCACATTTGGTTGTTTTCTGTTTGTCCACAATGCCTTTGTTTTATCAGAAAATTAGTACCATGCATAAAGGATCCATAGATACAAACTATCTGTAGGCCCTTGACACAAGTCATTTGAGAAACAAGGAATGCAAATGATATGATGGCTGAAGTGGCCCCAGACCATGCTGGCATCATCATAGGGATAGGCAGCAGCTGGGGTCTACACATCTTCTTCCCAGAGCTGGGCAAGGGCCCAGAGCTGACTATCAGAGGTCAAGTAGACATCTGTGCTCAAAATCCAGCATGGCCCTGAAATAATATCGCCATTGTTAATTCGAGAATTACCAGTTGTTCTTGTTTTTCCTATGGTTTCTAATCCAAGGATCACAGTAGAATTTTTCAAAGTATAAAAGTTACTTAAGTTGGACAGGTGGCCAAAAATGAGACTCAGGAGAGATAAAAGTGACCAAATCCAGAAATAGTTTGAACAAAGCTATGAAGGCTCCCAACTCATTGTTCCTCAAGCTGAAAGAAATGGCTTTATTAACATCCAAGTCATTTTCACTAGACAAAGAGCTGTTTCTAGTTTTGTTTTGTTTGAAGTCAAGATCACTTTTCAAAATGATGAATGAAAAGTAGCATCGGCTGTTTATATTTTTTAATAAAATGAGCACACCTAGAGCTCTTAATTCTTGATTGAACGTGTAAGTAATAAATCTAGGATAATAAGACACAACACACCTGCTGTGTTAGTCTAGCAGTGATGCTATGCACATTTAAACATCCCATTGAGATAAAACGCAGTTCCTGGAGGGGAAAGGGTAAGAATACAGGGACTACGAGACAAGTGGAGAGAGGAAAGTCTCAAAGGAAAGAGGTCAAAGGGCAAGACTAGCAGCTGGGGTACTAGGATAAGGGTAGGGTGGTGGGTATCATGGTCTGTTCTGATTCGCACATAATTAGTCTCTCTATTCTTTATGCCCACATATTTCTTTAGTTATTTCAACTACTCCTTCCATTCTTTTAAAAATACTTTTATAGTTCTGGAAGCTCTTTTATATATAAATTGGATCTCTGTGTTTTATTTCTTGTGTCTCTCACATTTTCTCTTTATCCTTTTCCTGTGAGTTCTTGGTGAGTTTTTAAAGTCTGTCATCTACATCCGCAATCATTTCCTCTATCTTTTTGTCTGTGGTGATATCCCACCAACTTTTAGCTTGGCAGGCATGTTTGTCTTTTCTTCCAAATCTCAAATGTTTTTATCTTTAACATGATAAAGTAGTTGAACTGATATGTTTCCCAAGTTTACATTGAACTCATCTCTGACTTATTCTGTGTCTTCTGCTTCATCCAGTTAGTCTCTTTCAGGGAGCTGAATTCCTCATGTTTAGCAAGATGACCTCTGCTTTTTGACCCATTTACCTTTTTATATGTGATGAATTTTATTGCCTTCTCATGTAGTGGGAAGCTTGGATGGGGCCTAGATTTCTGTTCAATATAGTCAGTTAATCAAGAAAAAATAAATAAATAAAAGAGTTCTCTCTACTCTGTGCTCTCACTTCTGACCTTTGTGCTGAGTGTCCTAACCTGGCCTTGAGGGATAACCCTTCAGGTCCCCTGACAACAACATCACCCATACCAGGAGTCATGCCAGTGGCTAGGCTTTCTGACTGTTGTCTGGTAGGGAAGGAAGATTTATCCAGGCCTTCCAGCAGTGCCTTCTTGCTGAGATTTTCTCTTCTTCTTGGCTTAGTGTCTCTTATCCTTCCTAAAGAGGAATGTTTGAAGGGCAGAGAGGATTTTGACTTTCACCTCTCCTTGTTTCGGTTGACCTTATGCCCCTCTCATTACATCCCCATCTCTGATACCTCTAGAAGGCACTTTACATTTCTGATGTATAGTCATCCTTCTTCACCCCCACTTTTTCTCTGGGACTGTCAGCTGGGCAGTATATTAGAGGCTTAAAAAAAGGCTGGCTAATGCTGCCCAGAAATACCTCATCCTTTGAAATCAGGTACCATCTCATTCCTGTTTTCCTCTTTCACCTCTAATTGTTCTATTATGGACTGAATGTTTGCGTCCCCACAAAATTTTTATGTTGGACCCCTACCCCTTATGTGATCGTACTTGGAGATGGGGCCTTTGGGAAGAAACTAGTTCTAGATGAGGTCATGGGGGCGGGCCCTCATGATAGGATTAGTGTCCTTATAAGAAGAGATAGGAGAGAACTTGCTGTCTTTCTCCCTGTGATGTGAGGACACAGCCAGAAGGCAGTCACCTGCAGCAGGAAGAAAGCTCCCACCACCTGACCGCGCTGGCACTGTGATCTCAGATGTCCAGCTTCTACCACTATGAGAAAATGCAATTCTGATTTTTAACCTGTTGAATCTTTAGTATTTTGTTATGGCAGCCTGAGCTGACTAAGACATGCTCCTTTTTTCTGTCTTCTTTTTCAGTCACTTAATAAATATTTGTTAGTCTCAAGTATGCTCCAAGTACTATTCTAGGCAATGAACAAAAGAGGAAAGAAAACAAAATTCTTGCCCTCATGGAAAGTAAATTGTAGGGATATACAATTTATATTGTGTGTGTGTATATATATATATAATATACATGCAATATATATGTATATTATATGCCACATGTACTACAGACAAAATATAGCAAAGAAGGAAGATGGGAAAAGAGGGGTGTTGTACTTTTAGAGTCATCAAGACAAAGTGACATTTGCACAGACAAATGAAGGACAGGAAAAAATAAGGAGGAAAAAGAGTTTCCAAGGAGAGGGGAGAGCAAGTTCAAAGGCCTAGCGATAGGAACATGTTTGGAGTTGAATGAAAGCCAGTTGTTGGAGATGAATTCAGGCGGGTGGTTAGCACAAGTCTAATTTCCTACAGCATGGTAACAGTGTTGCTGAACCTCTGCTCAAAATCTTCAATGGATTGCAATTGTCTGAATAACACAATTCAAATCATTTACTACAAATACAAAGTGTTGCTCAAACTGGACTTTCCAATATATTAAGCTTCACTTCTTCACCCTGGTTAATTCTTCACATTCACCATTTACCCAGACAAATCCCATGTAGTTCCCTAACTTTTGGTGGCTGACACAAAGCTCTCCACCTACCAAAGCTGGTTTGGTCCTTGAAGCTTCAGCTCAAAGGCTGTCTTCTACTGACACCTTCCTCCAGTGTCCCTGGGTAAATTTAATTATTCATCCCTCTGTTCTTCCACAGCATTTTGATTATATTTATACTAGAAGATTTATCTAATTATTACCTATACTTTAAATTAATATTTACATGGCTGCTTCTCTTGCTAAATTATAAGCTTTCTGGGCCAAGGACCATTATGCATCTAATATATTCATTTCATTGGTTATTAAAAGAGAATTAACTCAGAACCAATTATTTCTGTAAACTTTGGAAAAGAAAATGGGCAATATTTATCCTAGATTATCTGAATATTTGTTTCCATAAGCAAAAATGTCTATAACCAGATGATATTTCAAGGTTCTTTCCATTGTTACAACGCTGCCTTCTCACAGACCGTTTCAGAGGTGTGAAGTCTAACCGACTATGGATTTTTGCCTTTGATGGTCAAGGTGATTCACAGCGAAATTGCATACTAGGAGTATCTGAGGTCCCACTGTAAATAAGCAGACTCTTCATAGCCCTCTGTCTCTTAGACGCCCAAATTTAAAAACCCATAACATAACAAACCATATGAAGTCCTCCTGCTACAACATTTTTAAGTATTTTAAGAGAGTTATCTTCAGAGGTTAGCATCAGAATCACTGTAACTATGAATAACCTCAAAGGAATATTATTTGCAGCTTCCAGGTAACTAAGGATGCCAATAGTTTAGAAAGACTGAAAATAATTGGCAAATCTAAAGAAGTGCTTAAGATACTGGAGGAAGGACCTGCCACTGCTTTTAGAAGAATCCTTGCTTCTGCCATTATTACTCCCACACCAGGTGTTCACCTGGAGTGAAGATGTTCGTATCCTATTTCATGCCTCTCTTAATATGGGGACAGATCCGACTCTAGAGTCTTTGGCACTAAGAATAGCAAAAGCCAAAACCAAAATTCTTGAATTCAGGCTTTGTCCTTGAAAACCCATGCCTTCCAAAGAACCATTACCTGACCCATCTCAGTAATTCTCTGGAATAGGACATATGGGGAGCTGTCCTCTGTCTATAAGTGGATTTTCAGGCAGGTGATGGTCATTTGACTTCTGTCCATGGAATTTGAGTTTGTGATCCTTCCTCCACTTTCATGTGAGTCTAACTCAAATTTTGTTTGCAAATACAATTGAAGAATTATCCCTGTCTTGGGGAGAAAAAAAAAATGATTTTGAAATGATTCCTATCAAGAATAGTCAACTGTAAAAGGAAAATAAAGCCACAAAAGAGACAGCATTGTTTCATCCCTCTAATTCTTCCATAATCTCTTCCTCCAGTCTTTTTCCAGCACAAACACACACTGTCTCTCTCTCTTTCTCTCTCTCTCTCTCTCACACACACACAGACACACACACACACAATCATGCACTTGGAATGGCTGAGAGATGTCAAAAAAGTGTATTGGAAATCCAACACTAGAAGAAAGAAATGTGCTGTCCCAGAGTTTTATTCAAAAAAATATTAGCTGTCTTTTACAGTAAAATTGAACAAACGGGCTGCTGACTATATATGTATGTATATATATATATATATATATATATACATATATATATATATAACCTTATTCTAACAGATGGAACAGATTCAAATGTTTCAGTCTCTACAAAATATGCGAGAATAGTCTAATTAATATAAAAATGAAGAATTTACCTTTAAAAATTAATCATCTAAAGATGATCATTATAAACTTGAGAGTTTGATCTTTAATTTGGGACTTAACACAGTGGAGTCATATTCCTTTTTAAAAGCCTCTCATAATGTTTTGTGCAGCCAGTATAAACTAATTTGAACTTTGCAGGGATAAAACTCATTGAAAATACTAAAAGGAACCAGCCATGAGGTAGGATGGTAGCATGAAAAGATGCCTGAACTGGAATCAGGCAACCTGGGTTATAGCATCATGATACTTATTGAGCTTTCTGGGCCTCAGTTTCCTTGAAAGAAAGTAGGTGAGTTAGAGTCATCTTAGCTCGGGAATTTTATTTGTTTTTTCTTAAAGATTTATTTATTTATTTAAGAGAGAGAACACAGGGAAGAGGGGTAGAGGGAGTGGAGGAGAGAGTCTTAAGCAGACCCCACGCTGAGGGTGAAGCCTGATGTGGGGCTCAATCTCAGGACCCTGAGATCATGATCTGAGCCAAGATCACTCTGAGCCAAAACTCAGGGTTGGACGCTTAACCGACAGCACCACCCAGGCACCCCTGGAATTTTATTTTTATGTAGTGGAGAGAGTGGTGGAGAGAGAAATTATGAGAAGCGGAGAGAAAATTATGAGTGATAATCATAAGGCAGTGGCTCAGCATCACCTGGGAACTGTTAGAAATGCACATTCCCTGGCCCTGCCCCAGGGCCCCACATCTGTGTGGAAGGGCCCCAAATCTGAATTTTAAAAAGCACCCCTGGTGATTCTGATACTTGTTCCAGGTAAGAACTGCTGACCTAAGGAACATGCTTCAGCTTTCAGAGCTCACACTGCTGATGTCAGAGGTGCTAGTTAAACTAAGTTAACCTTGTCCTAGGGGTACTGCCAGGGTGAGAAAGGGACGTACGTCTAGGGTAGATGGCAGTACCCCTAGGACAAGGGACTTCCGGGCTAGAGCGCTGGGCTGCGTAAATGTTAGAGATCATTTATCAGTTGGACTCATGTTTGCTTCATAATTCATAGTGTTCCCTGGTATTGGAAAAAAAACGTTATTTTTTAAAATATAGTATTTAATAAAAGATAAGTTGTCAAAATCCAGTCTAAGTATTGCATGCTGTCTTTGAGTTTGGTCCTCAAGCAGTTGTCACCATACATAATGACATCAAGTCATTAATCGTTTTTATTCATATAGTTTTATGAATAACAGACCAATCTCGTCAGGTTTTCACCTGGCTCTGGACTTAACCCGGGAAAGGAAGATTTAGCTTGAAATAGACGGGGGGACGGCGCTAACGTTGCATATGTCAGCTCACTCTGTTATTTTGAAGATTTGCCTCTTGCAAAGGATGAGTTATCCCTATGTACTCACCTAAAGATACATAATACTGTTTGATGTGCACATACAATTTGATACAACCTTCTACAAAGCTAAAATGTTCAGGAGTCCTCTCCTTCATCAGAACTACTGTGGCCACAGAGGCCCCTTTGATCTGTTGAAATCCTGTCTGTCCCTCCACCACTGTGGCCATTTGGCAGCTCACAGAACCTCCCGCCATGCCTTTGAGGGCCCAGGGACCAGCAGGGTCTCATTAGCTTAGCCTCACGTTCTGCCCACCTCACCTGGACTCCAGTCTCCAGCTCCTCACCGGGTCATGGATTTGTTCTTTGTGTGTGATGGTGTTGTCCCTGGCACAGATTGAGTTCTGCGGGTGGAATGCAGCCCCCTACGGGAGTGTTGCTTAAACCTATGCCATTTTAATTTACTTTGGGACCAGCTGTCTGCACCCTAAATATGTCTTTCATATTTCATGTCACATCCGGTTACTCAGGGCGAAACTTGTTAATGTTTAGTTGTTCTGGGATTACGAAAATAAAACCTAATATGGTCACCTCTTAGCTACAACAGCCAAACTTGATGAGTGTACAGATAAGTGTGTTTCCCCTTCTCCTTGGAGAACCTGCTAATATTAAGACAATTCAAATAAAGGGTTCTCTCTCTCTCTCTCTCTCTCTCTTTTTTTTTTTTTTGGAAGCAAAACAGAGGAAAACTGTAATATCTTTTGTGAGTTAAATTTACCTCAAGGCATTTATCATAAAATGTACTTTGTTTCTGATTACATCCCTTGGACATTTGAGACGAGGAAGCAACCACATTGGGACATTGTCAGACAGTGTCACAAGTTCCATTGGCTTAAAACGGTTTTATCTTTTTTTCTTCTCCTGACCAGAAAACTCTTGGTTCAATTCCATTTGAATGTCAACAGTAAAAAATAAAAACAGAGCAGAGGCTTCATAAGCAAATGTTCAGACTTCGGGGGAAAATAATCAAAGGATGAGTTATCCCTATGTACTCACCTAAAGATACATAATACTGTTTGATGTGCACATACAATTTGATACAACCTTCTACAAAGCTAAAATGTTCAGGACAAGAAATCCATCATTTGAAATATTTAGGAAGAAAGTTTCATATCATTCTTTCCTTTGAAACTTTTCAGAACAATGCCATCCCTGGAAAATACAAAAATAGCACGGCTCACATTTTGGTAGAAATAGATGTTTAGGGATATGTCTTCCCAAGATCTTTCATTTGTAACGGTAAAAGGAAGGAGAGAAGAGCTGTTTGTCTGGTGTCCTAAAACAGGCTCCTAAATATAATTTAAAGAAAATAAATATGACAGCCTTAGGTCCTCAATCATTTCTAATGATCACTCTCATTTTAACACTGAGGAAACAGAGACACAGGTGGGCAACAAGTCACACATGACCTTGTGATTTGGTTGCACCAGATGAAATAGAATCCCAAAGGCGTCTTCTTTCTGTGCTTCAGCTGCTGGCTTGTATGAGCTTTTTATTTTAGTTGTGTCTTGGCTATACATTTTTAAAGCATATAATAGCATGCAACCCAGCAGGGTGTGAATGTGATTAGACCCAAGTGAAGCACCATTAAAAACTGGAGACACGTTCGGATGACATGACATTTTGAATGAGTGCCCAGTGTAGACCGCAGTGTGTTTGGCTTTGTGTTTGTACTTGTTTCTTTTATTCGTAAACCGATTTCTTTTCAGAAGAAAATGTGCTTTCCTGAAACAGCTAATAGGATGCACCATAAGTCACATGCTATTTTCAGGACCAGAGAAGAACAGCGGGTATTATAGATGAAGTGAAATACATCATTGCTGAGTTTCTCAGCCTCTGTAAGCTAAGGTCAAGGCATCGCCTTTGATTTGATTCCGTTTTTATTAAGTTTTCTCTCTTTTTTCTTTGTTGACTACCTTGCAGATTTCCTCTACCAACCAATCTTGATGCATTTGCCCATAATCTCTCATTGAACTTTAAGGATGTAAAGGGCTAATCAACCCAAACCTTCTACTGCCTATGGGCCTAAGACTCGGTTCTATGATTTCAGTTCATCTGAAGTAAGTCAGTGCACTCGCTGTCTCTGCTGTGCAAAAAGCCCCACACCAGCCCCAGCCGCTATTTGAAGTCTATTTTGAAACTCCCTGTGTAGACTGTCTTGCTCAAATTCTGACATTCTGTGTCCTCATAAGTAGAAATGGATGTATGAGCATGTTTTATACGTTTGATTTACATTTTACAGTATTTAATTAGTTGTGAAGTTTTGGGGGTTGCATTATTAAGGGAACTATTGACTAAACCATCTATAGTGTTATTTCGAAGTGTTATATAAACAAACAAACAAACAAACAAACCCCAAAACTTGCCCATATCATGACCTGGCTTTAGATAATATGAGTATTCCCTATTAGCCAAAACATTACATTCAAAATTGTTACTCTGAAAGACACTTAGTAAAGGAAGTAGAGTGACGGAGTTGACTGTTACATTTCCTGTGAAGTTGCTGTAAATGCACTGTGGTAGACTCAACTAAAACAAAATTGTAGATGCATAATATCAAAATACATATATAATTGATTGAATATGTTTGTGTGTGATCAGCGCTAAAATCGTAGCACGGAGATTATAATTATAGGAGGGCAACTAGAATTTGTTGGTGACCTTTTATGTCCCATGTGCCTCTAGGTTGCTTTCTTTTGGAGTTCTTATATCCAATACCCGCATTTTAGAGATATTGATAGTGGAGTCAAGAAATTTAATTCAACGTTTTACACCAGGGAGGTGTGAAACACCGGGGCTCTAGATAACCAGTCTAGTGCTCTACTCACTACTGCATGCTGTCTCTCGTCATCTCTGTTGCAGATGAGCCTAGTGGGAGCCTTATTTTGAAACTTTCTTTTATGAATTCTCTCATCCATGGCATTTCTAATTGAAGATTGTTGCTTCTGGAAACCAAAGATTTCTATCATTTGTTTGATTTCAAATAAGTCATTTTGACCACTCACATGAAGATCAAAAGCTCATAATTTAGGGTATAGCATCATGGGTGTACATGGTTCTAACCATGGAAATTACAGAACCCAAAGGAAAATCTTCATATATTATCGTGCTGGAGATCACGTTTTCCAGTGCTTTTAGCACATAGATTCTTCTTAGTAAGTGTAAAATGCTGCATATGTACAGAGAACTTGTCAGCTAAAAATGCTTGAGGCTTTAGTCTGCATTTCAACAGGATGTGTATGAGCAGATGTTTATTTCAACACTTCATCAGTTGAGCTATCACTGTATATTTGCCTAAAGAGTAAGATGATAAGGGCTGAAATGGAAGAAGGGGTGAACAATGAAAGACATTATGTTACGCAGCAATGATACTCAGATTTCAGAAAACACAGGCAAGGGACAACTGAGTGTCTCAGTCAGGTAAGTGGCCAACTCCTATTTAGGCTCAGGTCATGATCTCAGGGTTCTGGGATGGAGCCCCACAGCGTTGAACTCTGTGCTTCATGGGGAGTCTGCTTGACGGTTATCTCTCTCTGCCCCTCCCCCTGCTCACACACACACACACACACACACTCTCTCTCTCTCTCTAAAATAAATAAATAAATATTTTTTAAAAATACAGGCAAGGGAAGTTTGTAGGAATGGGTAAAGGAATGAGTAGCAGTGCAATTTTTTCATGTAGGTATTAATTCTCCTTGTGTTTCCCTTTGAAGAGTTGCTTCTTTCCAGGAGTTCTTTCCAAAAAGAATGTAGCACTGCTCTTAACTACCCTAGCAAGGACTAGGGTCACTCAGGCCCTCATTTTAAGATTCAGGAATACCAGGGTGCAAAAACATCTCTGAAAGAAAGGGGAGATACAACTGACTTGGCAGAAGTAAAAGGAAATGAATTATTTAGAGTACCCTTATATGTTAGGTTACTTGTTTCCTGCATGGCAAATCATTTGTATTTTTAACATTCTTGCATTTGTTTTGTTTTGTTTTGTTTCATTTTGTTTTAGATAGTCAAAATTCAGAAACTTTAAATAACTTAATGCAGGTTCACAAAGCTAATAAGCAGCACACGTGGGACTCCAGGTGTGTGTAACTCCTTACCCGGCTGCATCATGACACCTTCACAGATTATTTTAGGGCTGACCTTAGTTAGGAACAAGAAGCAGGAAACCATGTTATGCTTAAAGTAACAAGCTCCATTGGTAGGGCAGATGGAAGGAAGCAGAGAAGTCTCAGTCAGAGGCAATACTCTGAACACTTTTAACCAGCACAGGCTAATTTATCAGAAGAGATCTAGAGATGTATTAGTGCCTACCAGCTAAATAATTCCCCTCAGCTCGTACAGTTGTGTTTATTGTGCCTTATAATTTAATCTCTCTCTTGAGGGAGAGTACATCTCAGAGGGTCAAAATCGCATGCCGTTCTCCTTTTCAGGAGCCTCCGATGATAAAATAACAGATGGGCTTATATAACCCATTTTTTCATCGTCTTACTTTTCTATTCACCCCTACTTCAGTACACTTCTTTGATTTGTATTTCTTTACTGGTCTCCATAAATATTGGTGTTTTTGATATCCTCAATGTCTACCCTCTTCATTTTGTATTACCCTCCTCACTTTGGGGCCTCCAGCTTTTCCTGGGGGAAGATGACTTACAACACTTCCAAATCTCATTTCTTAAATCGATCACACCTGCTGCTCACACCATTGCTCCCACCACAGACCTGACACTCCTCCAGCGTGCATCATGACCCCTTGGTCATCCTCGACCCCTCTATTGCCCATGGATCCATTTCCTGCCCTTCAGCAATTGCTCTCTTGTCTTTCTCTCTCAATGCCTATAGCCAAAGCTCCATATCTACACTGTCCAAGCTTTGTGCAACCCTCGGTCATCACCAACGTGGATAATTTCGTAGTTTCTTGAGACATCTTCTTGTCTCCACTCTTGCTTGGTTCAGTCCGTC
Source organism: Mellivora capensis (assembly GCA_004024625.1). Taxonomy (NCBI): domain Eukaryota; kingdom Metazoa; phylum Chordata; class Mammalia; order Carnivora; family Mustelidae; genus Mellivora; species Mellivora capensis. The sequence goes on from PISX010005413.1 coordinate 56,355, forward strand.
TTCCACATGGCTCCAGGAGAGCTTTTTTGAAAGCACAAAAACAAATAGGTGCCACCCTGCTCTTCTTCCCACTTTTCTTAGCATTCACCATAACTACCCAGGGGTGACTTCGTTCAGGTCAGTTTCTTTCAATTCAGTGTGAGAAAAATTAGCTAAAATGTGAAAAGCCACAGGTAATATTTCTGAATGGGCAAGGGAGTAAAAATAGTCTAAAAGCATTTGTCAGGTAAAATGCACCATAGCAGGAGCACAAAGAAAACTTCTTTCCTACAGAAGAAATTTGTGAAGCTGGGGAAAAAAAAAAAAAAAAAAAGGAGCCTATTGCAGTGGTGAATTGGAATTCTAGGTTAAAAATGTGTGTGTGTGTGTGTGTGTGTGTGTATCAAGGCAGCACCTCCTAAATTAAACTTAATTGAACTAGATTAAACTGAATTAGAATTGATTAGGCCAAGCCTGACATCATTATGATTTTAATAATAATTAATAATGTTTATTGAACACCTAGTTGACGTAGGGTAAGACACAGTCCCTTCCCCTGAGTTTATAATACAAATTAGAAAGGGGGACTAAGAGTCTGCTAAAAAGGTAAGAGGAGAAAGAAGCCTCAGGGAAATGAGATCTAATAGCTCTAACTCCATTAGGAGAATAGCTTTGTTTCATAATGGAAGTGAGTAACTGCAAAGAATGTTGAATTCTTTCTGATTATTTAAGGGACCGATAAGGCCCTCGAACTTTATCTTACAAAAGTAGTTACTGGAGAGAGAGAATAGTGTTAGTCGGTTTTGGTGGTAAAGGAAAAATTATATGACTAAGTTACAAGGTATAATGAACCATTTAATTTGGTGGAGAATAAAAGCTCAATAAGTAGTAACAGTACTCTATAATAGTACTTACACATATACAAACATTATATATATGCACACACACACACACACACACACACACAGAGAAATTTCCCATCAGTCCCTTGCCCCCATGCACAGCCTCTCCCATTATCAGCGTCCCCACCTGGCGGTATGTTAGAACTGACAAAGCTGCACGCACACGTCGTGATCATCCAAAGTCCATAGTTCACATTACAGGTCACTCTTGCTGCTGTATGTTCATAGATTCTTTTTATTCTAGTTTGAATCTGAGGAGAGTCAAGTTAATTATTTTTTGTTTTCAGCTTTTAATACTAACTTTCGTGATTTCTTTTTATTTTTCAAATAGTCATTCATTTGAAGCATGATTAAAAAACAAGTTGAATTATTTTCCTTTGACTTCTTATGATTGCTTTAAGACGCATATTTCCAAAGAATAGGTGTAAGAGTGTCTTAACAATGACAGAATCTTTGAAACAAGTAAGTCACTTTTTGGAATGCTACATTGAGAAATTAAGTTTATTTTGCTTTATAAAGTCAAAACTTTCAATGATAAACACAAGCATCCCAGGAATCGAAATTTTCCAATTGCTGATATCTACCTCTTTCTTAAAGATCTGTTTTGTCGCAAGTAAAGGCTGACATTCTCCTTGACTTGATCTCCCTTCTCTCTTGAGTCATATTGGAGAGATACACCCTGCCTTTCTTCAGCTTTGGCTGATGATCTTTGAGCTATCCCTCAGGGCAGATGTCTGCAATTTATCCATTGCTAGTGTCAATCATTGATTTAAGTAGAATATGTTTTTCTCTTATAAAAGAAAGCCTTCATTAAATATATAATGTCCATGGCTTATAAGAATAAAGAGACCAATGCCCCATCTCTGGTCAAGCAGGTACACTTCCCCCTCTCCCCAAGTGTAAAGATGTTTGTCCCACTCCCAGGACGATTCTTAAGGACTCAGAAAAAATATTTACAAATTTAGGCTGATAAGCAAAAAACATGCATCCCTTCCTGACAAACACATCATGATTTCTCAGAATAGGGAAATACTGTGTATGTCAGAAATGGGATGGACCAATCAAAATTGTATGAAATCAGGTATGTAATTCATGAATTTAGAACTCTATTTCCCCTTAATGGTATGAAGATCGTAATTTTTTTGAGGATTAAAAGTAAATTCCAAAAGGTAACACAGAAGGAAAAAAAAAGGTAACACAGGAGAACATTTAGATGGTCTTGGATTTGGCAAGGACTTTTTAGGTACAACACAAAAAAAACACACTTCATTAAAAAATATATATATATCAGTTGGACTTCAATAAGATTAAGAACAACTACTTGGTGGAAGATACTGTTAAGAGAATAAAAGCACAAACCACAGACTGAGAAAATATAGTTGAATAACGTATGTATGAAAAATGACTTGTTTCCAAAATATACAAAGAATTCTTACACCTCAACAGTAAGAAAACAACTCAGTTAAAAATGGGCAAAAGATCTGAACTCAAAAAGATAGACAAATACCGAATAAGCATATGAAAAGGTGCTCAAGGGCACATGGGTGACCCAGTTGGTTAAGTGACTGACTTCAGCTCATGTCATGGTCTCAGAGTCCTGGGACTGGGTCCCACATCAGGCTCCCTGCCCAGCTGGGAGTCTGCTTCTCTCTCTGACACTCCTCCTTCTCATGCTCTCTCGCTCTGTCTCACTCTCTCTCTCTCTCAAATAAATAAACTTAAAAAAAAAAAAGAAAAGGTGCTCAACATTATATGTCATTAAGGATTGAAAACTAAAACAAGGAGATATCACAACACACCTATTAAAATGGCAAAAACCTAAAACACTCACAATGTCAAATGCCAGAGAAAATGTGGACCAACAAGGACTCTCATTCTGTGCTGGTGGGAAAACCAGTTGGTAGAGCCCTTTTGGAAAACTGAATGGCAGTTTCTAGCAATTATGCTCCTAGTTATTTACCCAAATAAGTTGAAAATGTGTGTGCATAGAAAAAGCTGCACATGAATACTTGGAACAGCTTTATTTATAACTGCTGAAACTTGGAAACAGTCTAGATATCCTTCAATAGGTAAAGGGCTTAAAAAATGTAGTACATGTATATAATGGAATATTATTCAGTGATAAGGAATAAGCTACTAAGACACACACACACACACACACACACATACACACACACACACACACACACATACAAGACATGGAAGAACCTTAAATCCATGTTGCTAAGTGAAAGAAGCCAGTCTGAAATGGCTATATACTGTATGAGTCCAACTATATGACGTTTTTGAAAAGACAAAAGTGTAGAGACTATAAAAAGATTAGTGTTTGCCAGGATTTCAGGGGGAAGGATGAATTAGTGGGGCACAGGGGATTTTTAGGGCAATAAAAATATTCTGTTAGATACTCTAACAGTGGATACATGACATTATGTATTTGGCAAAACTGATAGGACTGCACTACACAGTGAACTCAAATGTAAATGGTCTTTAGTTAATAATGCATCCATATTGGTTCACCAGTTGTAACATATGTACTACAAGAATTCAAGATGTTAATAATAGTGAAAGCTGAAGGTATGGAGGAAAAGGAATATATGGGAAGTCTCTGAACTTTCTGCTCAATTTTTGTATTAACTTAAAATTGATCTAAAAATAGTCTATTAAAAATAATGGCTTTGGGGCACCTGGGTGGTTCAGTGGGTTAAAGCCTCCGCCTTCGGCTTAGGTCATGATCTCAGGGTCCTGGGATGGAGCCCCGCATCGGGCTCTCTGTTCGGCAAGGAGCCTGCTTCCCCCTCTCTCTCTGCCTGCCTCTCTGCCTCTTGTGAACTCTGTCAAATAAATAAACAAATAAATAAATCTTTAAAAAAAATTACTTCATCTCATGGAGAATTCTAACATTACCATGTCCAATATTCCCAGGCATCCCCAAACCATCTCTGTATCTGGCCGTCCTCAAGCACAATAAGTGGACTTAGAAAAGGGTAGATGTTCTCTGACAGAAAATCTTTGTGATTTAGTTTGACAGAGGGCGTATTATTATTAGAACTGGATTTTTGTTTGTTCCTTTGTTCTTTTTTTTTTTTTTGCGAACAGCAAGATTACATTTAATCTGTTGAAACAGACACTTTTCTTATCTTTTTACCTGATATCAAAGTACTCGAGGTACATGATATTATCATCTTTTATTTTGGTTAAGGTAGTTTGCTTTGAGCTCCTAAAGTGGGTTCAGTACTCTGATTGGAACTGATGGCTGAGTGACCAATAAGACAACTCAAGCTGCTCAATAAGTCCAGTGTCCAACACTGTCACAAAGAACCAGGTTAACAGGAAAAACTCAGTTGCCATCTTCCTCTGTGCCTTGCTCTCCAGGCATTTTATTTGAATTACAAAAGACAAAGATTGATGGAAAGATCTGGTAACACAAAGACCCTGAGACCCTCATAAGGCTGTCTCTTACGGTGAAATAAGTAATGAGGTAAGTGGAATACAAATAAACGTTAAAATTGCAGTGACTTAATAACCTAGAAGTCTTTTTCTTACTCAGGTAAGAGTCTTATCGCTGGTATGTGCTGGGGGATGAGTTCTAAGATCCACAGTCATTCAAAGACCCAATGTAATGAAGACTTTTCTCATCTTCTGAGTAGCTTTTATGTCACCTTGTGGGTTGCTATCCACAAAAAGGATGACAAGAAAGAAAAAATTAGCATGTGGAGGATGTTTGGGGACAGGTGCGTATTACCTCTCCCTACATCCTGTTGGTCAGAATTGACTCACATGGGCATATCTAGGTACAAAGGAGGCTGGAAAATATGGAAAAAAAGGAAGTAGTTGTGTTGATATAAAAATAGGTAAAGATATACTTACAGATATGGATAGAGATACAGAGATCTCACAAGTGCATACATCTTATTCTTTATATACATTAATTAACATTTGTGGTAAGAAGATGGGAATGGACCAGAACTGGAGGTGAATAAAATTCCATTAATGAAACAAGAGTGAATCTTTCCATGACAACATGTCATGTCTTGAAGAATATGATTAGCATACCTCTCTGTAGCTGAGATAAAAAAATATATATATAAAAGAAAAGAGAAAGTTAGGGTAATCCTACTAAAAATGGATGGATTTCTTCCTCAACTTGTTGAGGAAAGACATCATAAGATTCTTTCTATTATTTTAAGTTCTGTCAAATTTTTTCTTTCCCAGGAGAGCTAATTTCTCACTGCAGTCTTGAGTCATGACAGATAATTAGGAAATCTGGTCAGGCTTTTGCGGTACCATATTTCTGCAATTTTTATATTGTTATAAAATAGCTTCAGGGGAGACACACATACCAAAAAAAAGGATAATCAGGGTGAGAGTGCATTAGCCTAAAGTATAATTTTATTGTTTTCCATCTGTTGTAATTATGAAAATAAACTCTTTTGTACTCTGATCAGCAGGATAAGTCATCAGAAAGACTCTCATGTTTTACAATGTGTCTTGTTAAATGTTATAAATAAGAGCATCTTATCTGCATGAATTTTTTTTTCCTTTTTCCCTTAGGAGAAGAGCCATTGCAGTCTTCCCATTAGAGGAGTCATTTTTCCCCCCAAACCAACTTGGCTTGAGGGAATAGTATTTGTTTCAACCAAATCATTACTGCATATAGGATTCAGATTTGCATTTGCACATATTTCCAAGGTGACTAAAAAAGTACCTTTTTAAGAAAAGAACAATTTAAATATCATAGTTTGGGAGATGTGTTTTCTCTCTACATATTGATTAAAAATTATGTGCTTTATATTGAGAGTGTCACAGTACTCAGTGAGCATCCTTCAACTGAATTTTACAGTGACAAAGAAACTGAGTCAAGAAAAATAGGCTGTATTCTTCCTCCCTCTCACACTCATATTGTCTAAGCTACTGGAAGTTTTTTGGGGTTTTTTTTTTGTTTTTGTTTTTAAGATTTATTTATGTACTTGAGAGAGCACGTGCGCAAGAGTGAGAGCAGGGGAATGGACATAGAGAGTGTGAAGCCGACTTGTTGCTGAGCTGAGAGCAGGACACAAGGTTTGATCCCATGACCCCAACGTCATGACCAGAGCCAAAATCAAGTTGGATGCTCAACTGACTGAACCACCCAGGCACCCCTTAAAAGCATGTGCTGATTATTTAAGAATAGTAAGAAATAATTTCATTACATTACAGAGGATGTGCATTATTAACTACCTTAACTCAATATTTATTATCTCCAACTTAAGGTACCTAACTTTGACACTGATGAAGGAAAAAAGAAAAACTAAAGTTTTCCCTACAGTATCATTTTTATCTTTCCCTAAAAAAAAAGAAAAAAGAAAAATTAATGGCTATTCATTGACTCCTATTGTATTATAGAATCAATTTTTTAGAGTATTTTTAGATTTACCACAAAATTAATCAGAAGGTAAAGAGATTTCTCCTATACCCTGTGCCCCCAGACATGCATAGCCACCACCATTATGATCATACCCATCAGAGTGATGCATTTGTTACAACTAATGAACCTATAAAGACACACCATCATCCCCCAGAGTCCACAGTTTACATTAGAGTTCACTCTTGGTGTTGTAAAAGCATTCTGTGCATTGACAGATATATAATGATGTGTATACAACATATCATGTCATACACCGTATTCCATTGCCCTAAAACTGCTAGGTGGCCCACCTAGTCCTCATCTGCCCTCTAAACCCTGGCAACCACTGATCTTTTCACTGTTCAGTTTTGACTTTGCTAGCATGTCACACAGTTGGAATCATGCAATATGTAGCCTTTCAAACTGGCTTCCTTTGCTTAGCATTGTGCACTTAAGTGTCCTCCATGTCTCTTTCTGGCTAGATAGCTCTTTGTCTTTAGAACTGAATAATATCCCGCTACTTGGATGACCACAGTTCATTTACTCCTCTATCTACTGAAGGACATCTGGGTTACTTCCAAGTTTTGTGAGTTACAAATAAAGGTGTTATAAATACTTGTGTGTATACAAAAATATTTTTAAAAATGTAATTCCAGTATAGTTAACATACAGTGTTTTATTAGTTTCAGATGGATAGTATAGTGATTCAGCAAGTCTGTACATTACTCAGTGCTCATCAAGATAAATATACACTTACTCCCCTTCACCTATATCACCCATTCCCCACCCACCTCCCCTCTGGTAACCATCTATAGTTAACAGTCTGTTTTTTGGTTGTTCTTTTTCTTGTCTTTGTTTATTAGTTTTGTCTCTTGAATTCCACATGTAAGTTAAAATCATATTGTATTTCCCTTTCTCTGATATATTTTGCTTAGCATTATACTCTCTAGATATGTCCACATTGCTGCAAATGGCAAGATTTCATTATTTTTTATGGCTGAGTAATATTCCACTGTGTGTGTGTGTGTGTGTGTGTGTGTGTGTGTGTGTCACATTTTCTTTATCCGTTCATCTATCAGTGGATCCTTGGGCTGCTTCCGTAATTTGGCTAATGGAAATAATGCTACAATAGAACATGTTGATGCATATATCTTTTCAAATTATGGTAAATACTTGGCATTGGGATTACTGGATCATATGGTAGTTCTGTTTTTAACGTTTATGGAAACTCCATACTATTTTCCACCATGAATGCACCAGTTTGCATTCCCACCAACAGTGCATGAGGGTTCCTTTTTCTCCAGTCCTCACCAACATTTGTTGTGTCTTGTGTTTTTTACTTTAACCATTCTGAGGTGTGAAGTGATATCTCACTGTGGTTTTGATTTGCATTTCCCTGATGATCTCTTCATGTGTCTGTTGGCCATCTGCATGTCTTCTTTGGAGAAATATCTGTTCAGGTCTTCTGATCATTTTTAACTGGATAATTTGGTGGTTTCTATTTTTGTTTGTTTGTTTTGGTGTTCAGTTACATAAGTTACTTATATATTTTGGACACTAACCATTCAATGGATATGTCATTTGCCAATAGCTTCTCCCATTCTGTAGTTTTTCTTTTAGTTTTGTTGATGTTTCCTTTGCTGTGCAGAAGCTTTTTTATTTTGATCTAGTCCCAGTAGTTTATTTTTGCTTTTATTTCCCTTGCCTCAGGAGACATATCTAGAAGAATGTTGCTGTGACCAATGTCCAGGAAATGAATGCTTGTTCTCTCTTCTAGGATTTTTACCGTTTCAGGCCTCACATTTTGGTCCTTCAATCATCTTGAGTTGATTTTTGTGTATGGTGTAAGAAAGTAGTCCAGTTTCATTCTTTCGCATGTAGCTGTCCAGTTTTCCTAGCACCATTTGTTGAAGAGACTGTCTTTTTTCCATTGCATAGTCTTGCCTCCTTTATCAAAGATTAATTGACCATAAAAGTAGGTTTATTTCTGAGCTCTCTATTGCATTGACCTATGTGTCTGTTTTTGCACCAATTCCATACTGTTTTGATTACAACTGCTTTGTAATGTAACTTGAAATCTGGAATTGTGATACCTCCAGTTTTGTTTTTCTTTTCCATGATTGCTCTGGCTATTCACTGTCTTTAGTAGTCCCATGCAAATTTTTGGATTGTTTGCTCCAGTTCTGTGGAAAAATGCTGTTGGTATTTGGGTAGGGATTGCTTTAAATCTGTAGATTGGTTGGAGTAGTATGAACATTTTAACAATATTTGTTCTTCTAACTCATGACCATGGAATGTCTTTCCATTTGTTTATGTCATCTTCAATTTCTCCTGCCAGTATTTTATAGTTTTAAAATACAGGTCTTTCACCTCCTTGGTTAAATATATTCCTAGCTAATTTATCACTTTTGGTGCAGTTTGAAATGAGATCATTTCCTTAATTTCTCTTTCTGCCATTTCATTATTAGTGCATAAAAATGCAATGAATTTCTGTACATTGAGACCTTACTGATTTCTTCTTAATTCTAGTAGGGGTTTTGTTGTTGTTGTTGTTGTTTTGTGTTTGGGGGGTTTTTTTGGGGGGGGGTTCTGGAGTATTTAGGGTTTTCTAGATATAGTATCATGTCATCTACAAATAGTGCAAGTTCTACTTCTTCCTTAACAATTAGGATGATTTTTATTTCTTTTTGTTGCCTGAATGCTCTTCTAGGATTTCCCATACTATGTTGAATTAGAGTTGTGAGAGTGGACATCTTTGTCTTTTTCCTGACTATGGGAAATGCTGTCAGTTTTTTACCACCTACAACATTTTTTTTTATTATTATTGATAGGGTAAGAAGGGAATGAAAACAAAAAATAGATTTTTAGATTTTTGAAAGGACTCCAGAAATCATATGGACGGGTGAGTGTCTTAAATCTAATTTTGGGGAGTCTCTTGAGAAAACTCTTGTAATAGAGATTCTTTGAACTACTGAATAAAAATATGCAGGGACAAGGCCCCAGAAATTATATTTCCAACAAGTTTCTTAAATATCTAGTCATCAGGCAGATTTGGGAACTACTGATCTAGGTAACTCAATTTCAGGTACACAAGGTCCAGATTGCTTAGGTCATACAAGTAGGCAGTTGCGGAGTCAGGGCAAAAGTAGAAAAGTGTTCTTGTTTTTACGCCATATGATTATCTTAATGAAAAACAAATGAGCATTGTCTTTTCCCCATTACCCATAGTAAATATTTTTTGACATTACAGGAATTCATGATGCACTTTCCCTACCTTAACATTATGTGGAAACCAAACAAAGTGGTGAATATAGATTCTTAAATCAGGGAACTCTGAATAGACTCAGTCTGTCATAGAATACACTTTTGTGACTTTTCTTCCTTGGAATTTCCTAGCTGATCCATGAAGAAGGTTGCATAAATTCTCTGATTTTCAATATTAATCGGTTTGGGGTATTTGAGCAGGGGTGCCATTTGCAATTCTCTAAAGACTGGTGTGAGTTAGATTTGCAGGGGGTTACAGATTGAGGAGAAGGACCACAAAGAAGCCAATTCATAGTCTCAGGGAGTGGTAATGAAGGTGCTTTTAATATTTTTGTTGATTTCAATTTTTCTGAGAAGAAGACAGCTAGTACCTTACTGTTACATCTGTGCTCTTTTTCCTAAATTCTCAGAATCCATTATAGTTCAGTCTCATGATTTCAGCAGACTCCTGTGTTATATACTAAATGTGATTTTTAAAAATTTTATTGTAATAGTCTAAGTACTATCTACAACTTTACAACCATGGGATCACCTTTAGAAAACAAAGCGGGGGGGTGCCTGGGTGGCTCAGTGGGTTAAACCTCTGCCTTCAGCTCAGGTCATGATTTCAGGGTCCTGAAATCGAGCCCCGCGTTGGGCTCTCTGCTCAGCAGGGAGCCTGCTTTCTCACCCTCTCTCCCTGCCTGCCTGTCTGCCTACTTGTGATCTCTCTCTCTCTCTCTGTTAAATAAATAAATAAAATCTTTAAAAAAAAAAAAAAGAAAAGAAAGGAATGATTAAAGGAACCTCCCATCTTAAATCATTCTGTATAAGGTCTCAAAAAATAGAGAGGAAAATATCAGTTTCTCTTGCCTGGGGCACCTCAAGGAGAGGATGACTAAGGACAATCAAATGCATGAAATGACAGTAATCACTTTGTGACCAAGGTGAGTATAAGAGATAAACAATTCTGAATGGAGCAAAATCCATTTAAAAATATCTAAAATAGAATCAATCTTCAGATTTTTCAAAGGGGGAAACAATTTGATAAACAGTTTACATGACAGGTTTCATATCCAGTTTGGAGGAAGAAATCTTTCAAACACTTCTGGTTGGGTTGGGATAAATGGATATATTTTTAAATCCTTGTTGAAGATGAGTAGTATTTATAGATGAGGAAGAGGAAGGGAAGACTATATGATGGCAGAATAATGATATGGGCAAAAGCAACCCGCTAGAATACCTCAAGTGCCTTTAGAGAATGATGAGTAAGTCAAATTGGCAGGTGCATAGAGATAAAATTCTAAAGATAGGACAGAATTAGCTTGAAGTTCACTAAAAAGTACAGAAATGTATTTATTTTATTTATTTATTTTTGCTGGGGTAGTTAATAACAATCACTAAAGGTCCTTTAGTTGGGGTGTGGCATGGACAGAACTGTAGTTTAGGAAGATTATCTGCAATAGGGTATAGGAAGTATGGGATGATAACAAAATTCACAATAATTTCCAATCACCCTGTGATAATCCCATAAATCATGTGCTTTACAATTCTAAGGAATGTAAATGGCAGACCTATTAATGAGCTGCAGTAACCTAGTGCCTTCGCTTTAAATTAGAATACATATATCTTCATGTTTCTCTCTGTTGGTTAGAGTTTACTTCAGGACTGCCTGACTGCCTCTTCTCCCTGCTCTACTGTGATCACTATTTCTAGAGGTGTCCTAACCCTTGTTCGTGCCTAATGTCTTTCTAGAGCTTTTCTGTTTCCATTCTCCCCAGAATGCAAAAAATACTCATTTGATTTCCTCACCTTTTAAAATAAAGCTGCTGCTGTTCATTTTATTGTATAATTAAAATTCATTATGCTTTAGAAAATGAAGCGGAAAATATAAAATAACTTTCCATGCTCTCAATACCCAAAGACAACCACAGTAAACAAATTTATGCATTTTAAACAATATTTATCTCATCAATAATATTTGGTTCATTACAAGTTTGGGAATATACCATGCATAAAACTTGTATCCTGTCTTTTTATCTTATCCATGAACATGTTTTAGTCCACATGTATTCTTACTGGTGAGATGATCTCTCTATTATATTAGAACTATCCACCTCAAAGTGGGGTCTCCAGGCTGGCAGCATTACTGTTATCTAGAAATTTGTTTGAAATGCAAAATCTGAGAACTACTATATTAGTCCTATCAGGTGTCTCTGTTCTAACAACGACCAGAGCAGAATTGCTGCTTTCTTTACTTTGTCATTCTAGTGTGACCTCCCGCTGGATTGTCAAAGGAAGATGTTAGACAGCTGTCAAGAAGGTGGGGTTTTTTTCCCTTATTTTTGTTGATTTCAGAGCCCACCCCCTCCAAGTGAAGACACTTGGTCAATTGGGTTAACATTTCTGGCCCATTTGTACTGATTCCCAAACCCCAATGATCCATGATAGTTTAATTTTATGATTTTAGCAGACTCCTAAGGTACAACTGACTAAAAGTATATAATAAATAAATTTTGTGTTTATTAAGTTTTGTTATAAAAATCCCATGTTTTAGCTTATAAATTCTCATGGACTTTTGAATAGGCATATTTGGGAAAAGTCCTGGGATCTCATTTACCAGCACTGATTCCATTTAGAACTGCCCGGTTCGGGGGCTGTGCATGACTTCTGGGACTGCCATCGCTTAGTGTAAATGGTGCCCCTGGGAGTACGCGATACAAGGGGCGCCAGCTTCTGCATTTAGGCAAGAAAGATGGGCTGTAGCAAGAAATCTGTGGCAAGTCTCTAACTAATTTCCTTAAAATAGTGACTGATGTTTATCTGTGATAATCTCTTTCTTCTTTTCAAACTGGCTGTTTATTTGTGGTGAGAGCTTAAATAAGAAGCTTCTTCGTAAAAAATAATAATAATAATAATAATAATAAAATAAAAAAGAAGCTTCTTCATACAGATTTTTTCCATTTATTTAGGCAAATACACTTACTACCATAAGAATGGCTACCATTTTATTTTGCATCACTTGCACAGGAGTGCAGTTGCTGAATGAAATGATTGAATGGAGGATCATTTAGATAGTTTAGAAACAACCACCTAAAAGAATCCTTTCCTTTGGAGTCATGCTGAAATAGTTCATTATTCAAGTCTTCCTACTGAAAATTAAGTAACTTGAGAAATGCATGCTGAATGGCCTGGCTAAAGTTATACGTGTATGTGTGTGTGTGTGTGTGTGTGTGTGTGTGTGTGTTTATATACATAATATAGTCCACATTCTCATATGCAATAGCATCTTGTCAGTGTTTCCATGTGGACATTTCCAGGTGTAGTCTGTATGGTACGGTAAAGCAGCTCAATGTTTATCTTCCATAATATCAACCCAGTTTCTTCCAAAAAGATATCCTTATGAACAAATGACCTAGCTTGACAGATTATACAAGAATTTATTTATGTCAGCCAGATCTTGACTAGAAACACCTTCCATGTTTGTTCTACAATTTAAGGTGGTCTAGTCTTCAAACAGCACAATATTGAGGTGGAATCACATACAATAGCAGGTTAAGGTAGGGAAGCTTTCAGATATCAAGTCTTCCAGGAAAACTAGAAGCTCCAGATGTTTTGGCATATGTTTGTTGTTTGGGCATAAAGTTTTCACTTGAGGATTCAAAGGAAAATGAAGATGAAGATACGTGCTGTGTTTCTAGCTTTGGGTTTGGACTCCAAGACAAAAGTGAGGGCTGATTGATAGAGATTTATTTATACACTTTCTTTCTTTCACAAAAGATTTTGGGAGATTTACAAAATATAGGATAAACTGGAAAACTAAAACCGCAGCAAAGAAAAAGAAACTGGAGGTCAGTGTTGCAGGCACTGGTTGGAATGCCATGATTAATACTGCTAAGAGGTGTTTGGACAATTCTGAGCAGCCCCTGAGCAAAATTTCGAGACTGACTATATGGTGCTATACTTACAGGTTAAGACTAACAGATTTTAGTTCCCAAATTGAACTGTTATCTATCTATCTATATATATATATATAGAAGACACTAGTGGAACTTCTTAATTATCTTAGTGGAATATAGAGTCGTACCATTTTTTATTGGGTTCTGGTTTATTTTTAATAATATTATTTTGCTACACAGATCTTGTGCGTAATGAGAACAGTAAGAAGTTAGGTAGTAAGCGGTAGGACTTGTTGGCATTTCATACCTAAACTTGGCCCTAGCTGAAAGGTCACTCAGCGCATGGTGAGTGGTCATCACTAAGAAATGTGAGGTCTTATCACCAAAATGGAAATAGTCGGGGATTCGGATATTCAGTATTTTGGAAAGTTTCTTTTTAAAGTAGATGATAAAATGTCTCAACAATGACTAACTTAGATAACAGGAGAACCAGGTAAAAGTGACTAGCCTTGGGAAGGCTGGAAGTTCTGACTATATTAAGTCAGAACATCATTTTCTCTCCCATGTGAAATCACCATTCACCCAAATGCCACCCTAGGTAAATGCATTCAGATTTATTTCCTTCGTTCTCATCTCATTCAGCTACCATTCCTTTCGATTTTACCTTGTAGATGTCTTCCTATTCATTCGAAGATATATAGTCATCATTTAGTCTCATTAAATCTCGATTTACTAATCATAGTCAACAGAAGAGGTAGGAATGTAAACAGCTAGTTTATCCTTAAACAACAAGGATTTGAACTTTGAGGATCCACTTATAGGGGATTTTTGTTTTATAAATACTGTACTATAAATATATTTCCTCATGATTTTCTTAATAGTCTTTTCTCTAGCTTACTTTATTGTAAGAATACTGTATATAATACATATACAAAGAGTGTGTTATTGGAATGGTAGGCCATTGTAGTTAAGTTTTGGGGTAATCAAAAGTTATATGTGGATTTTTGACAACATGGGGGATCTGTACCCCTAACACCCCATTGTTGAAGGTTCAACTAAACTTTTTATCCTTCCTGCCTCTTCTTCATTTGTTTGTTTGTTTGCTTATTTCAAAATCCAGTGGCATCTCTCTGCCACAGTAGGTCTATGGTACTAGGACTATGACTGGGAAGCAGTGAGTGGTTTTGTTCTTGTTGTTTGCTTGTCTGTTTCCTTAGTACCATGAACAGAGGATCCAGGGCCTATGTGAAGAATTTTGCGTAATATTTCCATTAAATTCATCTACATGCTATCATAGTGTCTCCCAAATTGCTTTTTCAGATAGCAGTGCTTTTACTCCTTCACCAACCCTATCTCCCTCCGCTTTTAAGGCCCTTTAGTGCTTTCTTGAAACTCTATGGATGGCAAGTCAGGCACATTGTTTTATTCCCTAAAAATTTGTGTTTATGCCTCTTCAGAACACCCACCAAAGGGCAGTGTGGCTCTGGGCAGTGAGATCTAGAAGAGTTGTCAGATCTGGAGGTCCTTAAAATATGCTAGAAAGCAGAATAGAGGCCTCTCAGTTCTCTCCTGGTATCCTCTATTTCTGATAATAATGAAGAAAAACAAACAAACAAAAAAACAAAAACAAAAAAACTGATCCAACATGATCTTCCATGGATGATTTGGGGAAGGGCCATAATTAAGGGCCCTCTCCCGCAACATTTCACCCCTCCAACTGGTGCTATTTGTTGCCAAACTGGGAGAAATTTAAGCCCCTAGAAGTTCAGTTCCATAAAATCATAACATAGAACCCCGGCTTACATGTTTTACAAATACAGCTGAGTGGGAAAGGAGGAAAGTAAGTGTTTATGTGTTCAGAACTGTCCTAGTATATGGGCTGGACACAAGTAGAAAGTAACCTCAGCCCATGTACAGACCTCAGGCAAATCAGGTATATTTCATCGATTCCACAAACCGAATAAGTACCCAAAGCATTTTAGCTGAGAACCACTTTGCAAGAGACAAGGCACAATATTTCCAAGTTTTCTGAACACCTCAGGTAATAAATCTATTTAAAAAGGACCATATTAAATATGTGAAGTCTTGCTCCTGCCCTCTTTCTCTTTCATTCTTGAAATTTTGCTATATATTTTGCTGTATAAATATATAAACATATATTTGTTTCTTGAGGAATTGTGTACATTCATTTTGTAAGCTGTAAAATAAAAGTAGTAGTTTCAACCGGAAGTGTCTCGAAGGAGGTTGACTGCTCCTGTGTTTATCAGCATCTATAATGAACCCAACAAATACACATGAGTAATAATATTAGAAGCAAGAGTTGCCAACTTTTAATTAGACATATAGCTTTTTCCTTAAATTCTATGACTTCGTTCCTTTGAAGAAAACAGAAAAGGTCACAGAAGATGAAAGCAGGCATTCAGTAATGGTTGAAGAATACCTACTGAACTATTTTAAGATTTTGAGGTATTAATTGCATTAAAACTCAAATGTGTTAAAGGGCTGGGCTTATTTTTCTATGTCTACTAAAGAAGATCTTTCCTTTTAGTGTTATTAGAATACTATTCTCATTACACAGAAACAGGTTGCGTAATACATACAGAAGTTGAGAGGTTAAAAATCTTTAACCTCATATTGGCTGATTGTGCCAACAAATGGATTTATTTTATTAAAAATGGCCCTGAAGGAAAGGAATTGTTTCTCATGCTCGTGTGTAAAACTTTGGCTTGGGTAAGCATCTGGGAGAGAGAGTCAGTCTACAACATTTACAGGAAAGAACCAGACATGAGCAATGGGATATTACAAATTCTACTTATTATTTATTATTCCCTCTCAGTAGTCTCTAGATTTTGAAATGTTTTATCCTCACTGAAATTTCCAGCACTTTCTGATCATCTTATTTTCCCTTTAGGACAGGATTTTATGACCTGTCCCTAAATATCATTTCTGTTGTTCTCCCCAAGAGAATGATTCCTTGATAGACACCAGGTTTGGAAGAATGAGAGAAATGAATGTATGAACTTTTCTCCTGGAATTCAAATAGCACTATTTTGTTTGTTTGTTTTTGGACGCTGGAAGGAACAAGCTTTCTGAGTCCAGATTAATTGTTTTTGTGGGTTTTTTTTTTTAATTTCTTCAAATAATTTTAGTAAGAATTATATTTAAATTTCAACTTTTATTCCTCTTTTCCCCCATACTTCGTTAGTTTTCATTATTCAAATACCTCCTTAATTTATTCTAGTAAGCAATGTTAATAAGAAGAACAAAGGAGTTATTTTGAACATTGTATGTGACTGCTAAGTTTTGCAAACATTGCATACTATTTTATGGAATACATTTATGCTGTGCTTAAGCAAGACGTTTTTCAGGATCTTCAGTGCTGTTGAAAGCAGAGATTGATGCCCAACATATACAGTGATCATCTGATCATTCAACAGTTATTTCCATAACACCAGTAAACAAGAACTTGAGCATGATCCAACCTAGGGTTGATGAGAACTATCTAATGCAGATTATGTCATAATTTTGCTCTACACACTCAGTGTTTCAGATATAGTTCCTATGTTTATCTATACCAAACATTTAATCATACTATAAAGTGCTTTATAAATAAAACAAACAAAAAATGTACAATTTCTAATTTGAAAAAAATCCATCACACTTAGTTTGCTTTTTGTCAAATTCTTGTTTCTTTCCATGCTTCCTACCCATAGGTTTTAACTTTTTTTTAACTTTTTGTGGTTTCTTTCTGAAAGAGAAAGCTTCTCAAGTCTGAATGATAATCTCTCTACAGATTTAAGTACCTGGAGAGAAAAATATGTTCCAAATCCAAAAGTCATGACTCAAAGAATAACAAAAATAACTCTTTTCCTTTACAAAAAGTACTAAATCTAAGCAGAAATATTATCAGATGAACAATAAGTTATTTCTGGTAAAATCAATCCTGGCACACTGGAGTGCACAGTGTCTGGCCCGCCAAGAATTTCTTCCAGCCAATGAATCTGTGACAGGAAGTGAGCTTTAAGGAAAGTCTTTTTCTCACTCTGGAATTCTACCATTAGTTCACATAACTGAAGTCTCAACATATTTCATCTCATTTGAAAATATATATATATATTACTCTTGTATTATATTGTATGGTTTTTAAAGAGCCATTAATACTCTCTTTGTTGATTGGATTAATTAGACAATTACAAAAATATCCCGAGTGTTCAAACATCGTAAGACAGCATTACAACTCCAAGACATAGGAAAGCATTGCATAATAATATAATAACCATGCAAGAGGAAAATTTCAGAATAGAAAATGAGGTCTGTCACTAGGCTGTCCCACTGGAATAGGCTGACTTTTTTAAAAAAGGTATTTTACAGCTCCCTGAAGAGCTATGAATCCTGGATCTGCCAAAATAGATTAAGCAGTCGGTTCACAAGATAAGAGCTCTACAGGGAAAACATTTAGGGTCCAATTAAGTTTGGATGTCAGCAAAACTAACTGGAAAGAAGGTCCACGCTGCCAGCCGACTGGGTAGGATTTACAGAGCCTGAAGATTGCGGGATAAGTGCTGAAATTGCGAGTCACCTCTCACACTGCTGCATCTTCGAGCTGAGCAGACATTCAATTGCCCTTTAAGTGCCAGTTATTTTCATGGACTCTTCGAGTCCTGCCAGGTCAGCTGCTAGCTTTCTAACCAATTCTAGAGTGCTCTCTAAACATCCCTCAAAAAAGGCTAACCAGCCTTTGTTTAAACTCTTCTGATGTTGGGGAGCTCACTCTTAAACCAGGCAACTAGTCTTTTTTAGTCAGTTTTTTGGAGGTTCAACTTTACATTGAACTGATCTTACTTATGCCTTATACCAAACATTATACCTTAGAGATCTAGTTAAACTTCTTCAACACACATTAAGGCAACATGTAGAAACCTTTAAATGTTGGAAGATGTGCTGGAATTTGGGTTCTGGCTCCTCTGCCTATTAGCCATGAGAACTTGGATAATTAAAAATAAAATTCTCTGCCTTTGTTTCCTCACAAAGAAAAAAATATATGTACTTTTTTATAGGCACAGTTAGAGGAATAAATGCCTGACACATAGTAAGTGCTCAACTAAAATTAGGCTTCATACCCTGAATCTTTCAGTGGCCTCATCCTTATATCTGGCACTGGAGAAAGAAATTTCTCTGAACTTGGGCCTTTTCTTTGTAATGAAAAAGACAAAAAAATTAACTATGTAGTTGGGTTTTCTGATAGAAGCACACAGTATACTGGGAGAACACTCAGAACACAACTGATGGTTCACAGGGAGATCGAGGAACAGTTCCTGACATAGGTGGTGTTTAAGATGAGATTTGATGGACGATGAACTGGCCAAGTGAAGGAGATGAAAAATCCCAAGTAGATGGAAAAAACATGTAAACTAAGTGAAAAGGGAAAGAACAAAGGTTTTCAGAACAGGGATTCTTTGGTGCGGCCTGACTATACCATGTCAGGCTATGAGTAATAATAATAATATAGCTAAAGAGTTAGGGAGGGACTTTGTAAGCCATGTACATGGCTGAGAAATGAGAAAGTAGTGAAGGATTTTAAGGAAAGCAATAACATGATCAGATTTATAGTAAAGGAATTTGTAGTAAAGGAAGATTTTTTTAGTAGGACTGCATTGTGAAAGAGTGAGGTCGTCAAAATTCACAGTCCCTGTGGTGCTTGGTGGGAAGGGGTAGACACCTTGGGACATTTCAGGGCCATAAAATGTGTGTATAATATATAATATATATAATCTATGATATGTATATAATACTATTAATATATATGAACTATTATATAATAAATATGTAAACTATTATCTTAAAAAAAATAAAAAGACATGTAGCCTGTATGTCCCAATGTTTTCAGGGCAGTTCCAGTTTAAACTATAGCCAGAGCATAACTTTTCAGTGTCTACTGCCTCTCACAGTTGTCCCAGATTAAATGAAAACGCACGGCCATTGTGACTAGTACCCATGAACACTGAATCTTAGTTTATCACTCATTCTTTCAGACCTCTTGCTAGAGAGGATCTTTATTTCCAATCGGGCTCCCACTTAACCTGGTGAGTGTAAGAAGTTGTTGTTACTGTTAATTTTCTGTTTAGGGGAAGATATGTGGGCGTAATTATACTACTCCTTTATTGTCTTCCCAGCGTGCTACTGGGTGGAAGGGAAAAGCATCATGTTCTTATAACATTTTATTTGAAGAAGGAAACACCTCCTGTTGTATTGTGCCAAAGCTTTTTTTTTTTCTTTTTAGTGTATGATGAGAAGCTTTCTGCAATAGAAATAGTAATTATTGTGGGAAACGTTGTTACTCAGTAACAAATGAGTTCATGTGAATTCAGATGTGACCATGGGAGGGCATGGTCAAGGCAGTGGAAGAGAAGACCATTGTAGAAGACCCTAAATGTTGGCCCTGAGAAGCTTTAGGGGATAAGGAAAACTAGAAGTCTGGGGCCAAAGTCTTTAATACATTAGAGATAATGATCAAAGCTTTTAAATTGCAGTAGTGAAAAGGGATGGGTGACAGTATATCTAAAGATGAGTACAGCAAAGGAACAGGGAAACTTACATAAGGATGGAGAAAAGATTATCTGGAAATGAAGGCAGAAGGTGAGGAACCTGAAGCCAGAGCCTTAGAAGCATATATTAATTTTATCTTGTACAGTTAGCCAAGTTTTTGTAAAAGGAAAGTTTAATGAAGAGAGAAACGATGGAAAAGCATAACTTAGCGAGGATCCATATAACAAAGGAGAAAACCTGGAGAGGGAGAAGAATGGTGGGAGTTTGATGGAGGAAATGAGAAACACAAAGCAGAGTGGGGATTATAATTTGAGGTAGGACAGATGATGCTGGATTTCTACCTTGGGTACTGGGCCAGGAGAGCAAAGACAATGGCGTGATGCACTTAACTGCTCTTAAAGTTAAAAAATAGTCCACATTGAGCCTCTGGGGTCAAACTGGGGCTATGGAAGGAAGTAACTCTCAAATGTTGCAGGGGACAGGCTTCCTGGGGCGGGTTTGTCCTCTGCAGAAGTTCAGGTTTCTCCACGGGGGAAAGTCAGCCGTTGTCTGGCTTTAACTACGAGGCAGGGAGGGAGTCTCAAGAAACTGTCCAGGATTAAAAGATACAGGCAAACATGTTTATGGAGAGTATATGCAAGGTTCACTGGTGAGCTAAGATTGGGGGGGCAGCTAAAGGGCATCGTATCTGGGGCTGGATGGCTCAGTTGTTAAGTGGCTGCCTTCAGCTCAGGTCATGATCTTGGGTTCCTGGGATTGAGCCCCACGTTGGGCTCCCTGCTCTGCAGGAAGCCTGCTTCCCCCTCTCCCTCTCCCACTCCCCCTGCTTGTGTTCGTTATCTGGCTGTCTATCTCTCTGTCAAATAAATAAAATCTTCTAAAAAATAAATAAAGAGCATTATGTCTGAAGCCAAACCTGGGTTTGATTTCTAGCTGTACAGCTAACTAGCAGTGGGACCTTGGGCAGATATGCTAAGAACTCTAAACCACTGTCTTCTCATATGTAAAGTGGGAGTGATAGTAAGAATACTTACCTTAAAGGGCATTTGTGATTATTAAAGGAGTAAAGACATGGTGTTGAGAAGCATCTGTGTTATATAGTAGGTGCTGAACTCATGTTAGCTGTTGTTCTTATGGGAGGCCTAGTGAAATGGTGTGACTTTGTTCTTGGGCTGGACATGGGTCAGTGGCGTGTCCATCCACTTCTGATGCTTGGCTGTACGGTCTGTGAGAGACTCAGTGAGGTGGTGTGAGAAGGAGAGGCGGGAGCTGGGAGAGCCTCCTGAAATGAGCGTAGGGCTCCTTAAGTGGACAGGTGAGGTCTTCTTGCTACTAAAGAGTGAATGTAGGTGCCTGGGTGGTGCAGTTGGTTAAGCAACTGCCTTCGGCTCAGGTCATGATCCTGGAGTCCTGGGATTGAGTCCCACAATGGGCTCCTGGCTCCAGGGAGAGCCTGCTTCTCCCTCTGACCTTCTCCCCTCTCATGCTCTCTCTTAGTGTCTCTCTCTTAAATAAATAAATAAAATCTTTTAAAAAATTAAATTAAATTTTAAAAGGAGGGAACGTGAAGATGTTGGTGGTTTGCCACAGAACGGATGTGAAGGCACGGGTAAGGATTTGTAGAGTTTCACAATTTGCTCTTCTGCTTTGACTACTAATATTTCTGTAGAGCTTTATAATTACTGGCACATTTTGCAGATGTTCCACCATTTAATCTTCAGTGAGGATTAGGGTGGCTATCATGAGGTTAGAGGAGGGTGGCTAGCATTATTTAGAGATAGGGAACCCAGGTTTTAAAGAAGGTAAATAATTACCAGCTGTTAAGAGACAGGGAGAGGATTTGAGCCATAAATATTCTAATGTTAAGCCCTGTGTTATTTTCATTATGATTATATTATATAAATAGAAACTGGTAGTATTTCAGATCCATTGCAATTTTGCAGTGACATCTAATGCATAATTTCCCCATGGAGGGTTTGCTCTGGCATTCCAGAGGGTAGCTTTGCAATGATCTCTGCTGTGTGGCACCTCAGGGGACTTCTCTGCTACACAGTGGGCCATAGCTTCCCCTCTTGATGAAGGTCTGCGTCTAAATCCAGGGATAGCAGGGAAGGCAAGGAGAGAGGTTCTCGTAGATTCGGTCCTTCCTGCCATAGGTAATCTGTCTGAGCCCTAGGGATAATGATTGTAGGCCAAATCTGATAGTCCTTTATTATTTAGATTTTTCTTTATGCCTTAGTTAATACTACTTTATAGTTAATATTTCTTTGACTTCTGTCTTCTGATTGGACTCTGACTGCTGAAACAAGGGTTCAGCTGAAATTCTCCATGCAGCATCCATAGCTGGATGGCATTCCTGCTTCTTCTGTGTACCTGAAATGTCTCGTGAACCTTTGTTATGCAGCGTTAGAGAAATAATAATATTGTTACTATTGCTATTAATAATTGTTATAAATATCATTAATAGCTGTTACTATTATTTCTGCTGTTTTGTTGTTTGTAACGCCTCTCTTATCTGCTGCATGGTGAGTTTGAGAGATTGTTTCTACTCGTTAGATTGTTTCCACTCCATTCTGCATTCATAATGATATTCTCAACCAAATACATGTCAGTACAATAAGGAAGTGGTTTCAAAAGGCATGTATGGTCAAATTGGTAATACTCATGAAAACTAAGCATAGCACTTCTAGTGGGGGGGGGCATAAATCCAATACGTCGCCATTCTGACTTTTTATACAATATATTGTACTAGCTATCCGCATAGCCCAGACTTCATTCCCCTTGCACCTGTTTCCCCACAGTGCCTTCTTTTATTTGTACAGACATCAAGGGACATTTGCACATATAAAATCCATTCCATGCCGGTTGGAGGACATGACGTAAAATGTTGCCAAAGGACCAGTAGGAAATTCCTGATTTCCATGCCCATGGAATCATCTGACCCTAATTTCCAAATGTTCAGGAGTCAATTTAATAAAAGCAGAAAATCACTAGCTAAGTAAATGTTTCAAGGTACCTGCGAAGGAAAGACAATTTGCTGACAAAGGGAGGGCGGTGCCCTTAGAGGCTCCCACAGTCCGGATTAGGCCAGAATTCCAGAGTCAGTGATTTTGTTTTTGGGGAATTGGTTGGTCTGCAGGAGTAGAGTGATGACCCAGGCCAAATGATCACGAGTCATTCCCTTTTTGCATTGGGCTTCTAAACTTCAAATCTAAGACTCTAACAGTGTGTATCTTTGCACCGACCCAACTACTCATTGAGGGTAGGGTCTGAATATTTCTTCTTTAATCCGTATTAAGAAAATTCAATGTAATGATTCTTTATGAGGTACTTTGATCATATTTAGAAACTATTTGCAGAAACATCACAGTTTCTTAGACTTGAGAATAGAGGATGGTTTTGTTTATTTTTCCCTGACTGATCTGAAGATACTCACCTTAACCCATTTTATTATCGTATGAAACTATTCTCTGTAGCTTATATTTTGATTTTTGTGTTTGGGTAATTTCGTGCTCACAGATTGCATAAATTAACCCATGCATCTCTGCAGCAGGATCCTTCCATGAATGTAAATTGAAGAGTCAGCCACTGATTGGTGAAGACATGCTGTGGGTTGATGAATGTCTCTGATATTTGCTCTCTAGCCCCAACCCCATTTTCACTGAGTACTAGTAGATTTTTTTAGTTTCTTGGGGTTAGGACTGCATTGTAATCATCCAGCATCAGCAGCTACTATGTACTCAGTGAAGTGTGTGTCAGATGATTTACCTCAATCATTTTTTAATTATGAATTGAGCTTAATAGCATGGGGGGACATCTTCCCGGGAACAGAGAAGGGTGCCAAGCCCTAAAACAACCAATTCACCTGTTTGTGCACAATATCTTCATCTTTAATATAATAAACTTTCCTCTTAATGTTTTTCTGGAGAGAAACTTTTTCTGGAGAGAACTTAATGAGTTATGAATAAGATAGGCTATACACAAAGTGGGAATTTCTCACTGGGCTAACCAGAAACCCTCTTTGGAGGCATGCAGCTTTTGAAAACTGCACTTGTCATGATGAGCACTGAGTGTTACATGGAAGTGCTGAAACACTAAATTGTACACCTGAAACTAATAGGACACTGTGTGTTAACTAACTGGAATTTAAATAAAAACTTGATAGATAGATAGATAGATAGAATAAAACATTCTTTAGAGGAAATAACCCCTCCATAGCCCTGACTTCAACTTCTTCCTGTCCTTATCTGCTTCAGAATATTTTTCTCCTGATACATTTTCCAAGTTGAACCTCATTTGTTATGCCCTGCCTATTTTTCAATTCTCCATGGGCCTTAGAAGAATTATTATTTTGCCTTAGTCCTGATTGGTGTTCATAACACCTCCTTTTCACATATCATCAACAGCTGTTATTAATATATGGCTCCTACTCGCTCTTGGATCATTTGAGAGGACATCACATTTAAACAAACCTCACACCAATCTTTGCAGTCCCTCTGGTCTTACTCTCCCCGTTTGAAATGACGTCATGTCATTTATCATTTTTCTTTGTCCTGAATGCCTTGCCATTCTAGACTCATGAAGCAGTGCACATAAGTAAACAAATGTGACCTCTAAATACCTCAGTGATTTCAAGACAGCAGGCCCTCTTTTTATTTTAATAATAAAAGCTTGTCTCCCCATTATCCACTCCCCCACATCCCTATTCTTGACACCATTAAATTCTTTTTTTTTTTAAGATTTTATTTATTTGGGAGAGAAAGAGCATGAGGAGGGCTGAGGGGAGGGGAGGAGCAGAGGACAGAGGGAGAAGGGGAAGCAGGCTCCCCACTGAGCAGGGAAGTAGGCTCCCCACTGAGCAGGGAGCCAGGATGTGGGGCTTGATCCCAGGACCCCAGGATCATGACCCGAGCCGAAGACAGATGCTCAACCAACTGAGCCACCCAGGCACTCTGACACCGTTAAATTCTTATCTATTTATTTGAAAACAAAATATTTTCCCCAATCCTTAGTTTCCTGAATGAACTCAGATTGCTGACCATTCCTGGTGGTGGTGGTGGTTTTAAATTGCAGAATAATATAGTATAAGGTTTTTCTTTGTTTGTTTTTTCAAGTAAGATTGAGGTTGGGAAAACTGGCCAATGAGTTTGTGGATTATTGCTCTTGATTTTTCTAAATACCAGAAATAAAATTGCTTCTAATTTTTTTAATAGTCTTCCAACATATCACCTTCCTAATTCTAGCAGACCTTTCCAAAGTAATTGCCAATGGTCTAGTAACTTCATTAGTTGATCCCTTAACACTCTAGTGAGTATGCCATCCAGAGATACAGAAATGATACAATTCAGTAATTAGAGAGGAAGTTGGGGTCAGTCTTTGCAACATCTTAGACTCCTTCTTCTTCTTCTTCTAATTATTATTATTATTGCTTTCTTTACTGTTTTTATCAAGTTCTAGTATTTTCTACTTTTTAACTTCTTTATAACATTTCTCATACTTTGATTTTTCTCCCAAAGTGATGTTTTCTCAGGCTTTCAACACTTTTTAGACTTATACCTAACACCTCTCATTCTCTCACTAATTAATTAGTAAACAGTTTCACCTTTTCTGCCACTAACATGTTATCAGTAAAGAGATATTTTGATTTGTCACATTATCTTGAAAAAATTCTGCCCTTTTGGTCAATAGCATAGCTTAAATTTTTTCTGGATGAGACATGAAACGGATGCTTTATTTTCAGTATTAGACCATGCAAATATCAACTGATTGTTCATGTACTAACCTTTTAGATTCGACTCAAAAAGTTAGATTTTCTTGCTGGCATACTTTTCACTCTTTTAAACCCGCATCTTGAATTATTTTCAGCACCATTTGA
Source organism: Mellivora capensis (assembly GCA_004024625.1). Classification (NCBI taxonomy): domain Eukaryota; kingdom Metazoa; phylum Chordata; class Mammalia; order Carnivora; family Mustelidae; genus Mellivora; species Mellivora capensis. The sequence goes on from PISX010005413.1 coordinate 82,182, forward strand.
ATAGTAAAAAATGCATTAGTAAAAGCAGCACAAACTTCCCTCTTTACTGAATACTTGAACAAATTTAAAAAATCATACTGTTTGTATATACACATATAAAATGATAACTGTATACAAATTAAAGTTTACACCTATAAGCAGTGTCATTTGAAGGCACATACTTTAAAGGAGTTTTGAATTCACTACACACTAAAATGTATCCTTAATTTTTAGACTGAAAATTTAAAACAAAAGCTTTTTAAAAAAATATTTTGGTTGAATTTTTCTGTTGTTGAATTCTATTTAAGCTCTAGAAAAAGAACTCCTTGTTCTTGGAAATCATCTGTTGATGATTTTAACTAATTCTTCTCCTTTGGTGTAAAAGTAGTCTAAATGGAATTGTTGGAACAACTAAGATAATAACTAGTTTTTAAAATAACTAGCACCTTCATTCAATAATGTATACTAAAATATATGACATGAAAGTCATGACATGTCACTTAAAAGTGTTTAATCAGACTAAAAGCACGCATTCTCTAAGTGACATATATGTAAAATTCTAAATGTGAAGAATATATGGATTTTCATAAACTTTATGAAAACTAGAAACTTTATGAAAACTAAACTTCATAAACTTTATATAACTTTTAAAATTTTAGTTAATGTTAATTTAAATTTATATGACCTTTTGTTGCAATCCTATAATTACTGTCTGTTCTTTCTTTTGAGCAACTGGAGGTGATTTCATTAGGGGTTATTATCCCCAATCCCTTAAATCCAAATAGGACTCAATTAAATCATCTGATATAATAAAAACCAATCTCTGTTGATGCATTGAAGATTGTAAAGTTTATGAGTGTCTTTTGTATTAAATAACATTTTTGTTTTATTGAGAGATTGTGAAGATACAAAGATTTAAATTAAAGGAATATTTTCACCATTAATGGCAAGGATTTGGGGTGCTAGAAAAGATTTTTTTAATTCATAAATTTAATTTTCTTAGAGCAGTTTTAAGGTTACAATAAAAATTATTAGAAAGTACTGAGTTCCCAAAATACAGAGTTCCCTGTCCCCACACATGCCCAGCTTCTGTCAACATCCCTGCCAGAGTGATACATTTGATTACAACCAATGAACCCACATTCTGACATCCTACTTACCCAAAGTCCATAGCTTGTATGAGGGTTCATTCTTAGTTTTGTACATTCTCTGGGTTTTGACAAATATATAATAACACATTTCCACCATTGTTAGGTCATATAGAATGGTTTCCCCGCCCTAAAAATCCTCTGTGCTTTGCTTATGCATCCTTCTGTCCTTCTTAACCACTGCCCAAAACCAGTCTTTTTAATATCTGTAGTTTTGCCTTTTCCAGAATGTTAAATAATTGAATGCATACAGTATGTAGCATTTTTAGACCGGCTTCTTTCACTGAGCAATATGCATTTAGGTTTCTTCCATGTATTTTCATGGCTTGATAGTTCATTTCTTCTTGTGCTGAATATGAATCCATTGTCTGGATGGACCACAGTTTAGTTCTTCATTCACCCACTGAGGGACATCTTGGCTGCATCAGAGTTTGGCAGTGATGGAAAAAAGTGCTATAAATATCTGTGTGCAGGTTTTATGGTTTCCATTTATTTAGATACATACCAGAGAACATGACTGCTGGATCATATAGTAGAAGTAAGTTGGTAGGGCGCCTGGGTGGCTCAGTGGGTTAAAGCCTCTGCCTTCGGCTCAGGTCATGATCCCAGGGTCCTGGGATCGAGCCCCGCATCGGGCTCTCTGCTCAGCGGGGAGCCTGCTTCCTCCACTCTCTCTCTGCCTGCTTCTCTGCCTGCTTGTGATCTCTGTCTGTCAAATGGATAAATAAAGTCTTTAAAAAAAAATTAAAAAATAAAATAAAAGTAAGTTGAGTTTTAACCTATTTTTCCAAGTGGCTGTACCATTTTGCCTTCTAATCATCCTTGAATGAGATTTCTTGTTGCTACACTTCCTCAACAGCCTGTTGTTTTGCCAGTGTTTTGGGGTTTGACCATTCTAAAAGGTATCAATTAGATATGTGGTATCTCACTGTTGTTTTGATGTGTAGAATGACACATGGTGTTGAACGTCTTTTCATGTAATTATTTTCCATGTATATATCTTCCATGATGGAGTATCTGTTCAAATATTGTGCCCAGCTCACGACCCTGAGATCAAGACCAGACCTGAGATCAAGAGTCAGACAGATGCCTAACCAACTGAGCCACCCAGGTGCCCCTTCTTTTGACTGTTTTTAATTGAGTTCTTTGTTTCCTTATTGTTAAGTTTTAAGAGTTCTTTGTGTATGTTGGAGAACAGCCTTCATCTAAAGTGCCTTTTGAAGTATTTTCTCCCAGTTGGAAGCTTGCCTTTTCATGCTCTTGACATTGTCTTCCACAGAGCAGGGTTTTTGGTTTTATTTTTTGAAGATTTATTTATTTATTTTAGAGAGAGAGTGCATGTGATTGGGGGTGTGCAGACAGAGAGGTAGAGGGAGACAAGCAGACTCCCTGCTGAGCGTGGAGCCTGAGTCGGGGCTTGATTTCACAACCCTGAGATCATGACCCACGCTAAAATCAAGTGTCAGAGCTCAACTGACTGAGCCCGGCAGGTGGGCGCCTCTAGCGCAGTTTTTAATTTTAATAAAGTCCAGTTTATCCATTATTTCTTGCTTGGACCTTGTCTTTGGTGTTTTATCTAAAAAGTAACTGCCATACTTAATGTCACCTAGATTTTTTTACGTTACTCATGAGTTCTACAATTTTGCATTCTACCGTTATGTCTCTGATCTATTTGGGATTAATTTTTATAATTTTGTAAAGAGTATAAGGTCTGGGTCTAGATTCTTTTTTTTTTTTTTTTTTTTTTTTTTTTTTTTTTTTTTTTTTTTTTTTTTTTTTTTTTTTTTTTTTTTTTTTTTTTTTTTTTTTTTTTTTTTTTTTTTTTTTTTTTTTTTTTTTTTTTTTTTTTGCATGTAGCTGTGCAGTTGTTCCAGCATTCGTTGATTGAAATCTTCTCCATTGTATTGCTTTTGATACTTTGTCAGAGGCCAGCTGTTTATGAGGGTTGCTTCTGTCTTCTCTACTTTGTTCTACTGATCAGTATGTCTGTTCTTTCACTGATACCACACTGCCTTATTACTGTATCTTTACAGTAGTCTTAATGTCAGGTAGTATCGGTTCTCTGACTTTGTTCTTCATTATTGTGATGGCCATTCAGGATATTTTACTTCCCCATATAAACTGTAGTATGAAATTAACAATATCTACAAAATAACTTGCTAGGATTCAGGTTGGGATTGTACTAAATCTATAGATCAAGCAGGGAAGAACTGATTTCTTGATGACACTTAGTCTTTCTGAGTCTTTCTATCCCTGATATGAAACATCTCTCCATTATTTAGTTCATTTTTGGTGTTTTTTGTTCATCTTCTATGGGTCTTATACATATTTTGTTAGATTTATAGCTAAGTATTTAATTTTGGGAGGTGCTCCTATAAATTGTTATGGATTTGTTAAGCTCAAATTCTACTTGTTCATCGCTGATATATAGTAAAGAGATTGACTTCTGTATACCAATCTGTGTCCCAAAATCTTGCTATAATTGTGCATTAGTTCTAGCAGTTTCTGTCACTTCCTTCAGATTTTCTTCATAGAAGTTCATGTACCTGTGAACATAGATGGTTTTATTTCTTCCTTTCCAATCAATCAAGATGCCATTTATTTTCTTTTCTTGTCTCATTGCATTACCTAGGAATTTCCAGGAAATGTTGAAAAGTATTGGTTACAGGCAATATTCTTGCTTTGTTTTTAATCTTTATGGGAAGGCTTTGAGTTTCTCAGCCTTTTGATATGGTGTTAACAGTAGGTTACTTTTTTGTCGCTTGTTACATATTCTTTATCAAGTGTTCTGCTCTAATTCTAGTTTGCTAAGAGGTGTTTTGTTTTGTTTTTCCCTTACCATGGATTGGTGTTAGGTTTTGTCAGATGCTTTTTCTGCATCTATTGACATGATCATATGATTTTTCTTTTTACAACTCCTGATGTGATGGGTTACATTAATCAGTTTTACAATATTTAGCCAACATTATACACCTGGGATAAATATCACTTGGTTAATCTTTTTATGTGTTATTGGATTCAAGTTGCTAATTTTTCTTAAAGATTTTTATTTATTCATTTGACAGACAGAGATCACAAGCAGGCAGAGAGGCAGGCAGAGAGAAAGGAAGGGAAGCAGGCTCCCTGATGAGCAGAGAGCGCGATGCGGGGCTCAATCCCAGGATCCTGGGATCATGACCCGAGCTGAAAGCAGAGGCTTTAATCCACTGAGCCACCCAGGCGCCCCTCAAGTTGCTAATTTTTGAGGATTATGTACATGAAAGTTTTGGTTGGTAGTTTTCTTGTAATTTCTATGCCTGGCTTTGTTATTAGGGTACTTCTGGCCTCACAGAATGAATTAGATAGTATTTCCTCTGCTTTTTTCTCTGAAAGTTATGAGAGAAAATTGGAATAATTCTTCCATAAATGTTTGGTAGAATTGGTACTTTCTGTCTTGAAAGGTTATTATTTTTTTAGTCAATTTCTTTCATAAGTGTGAGCCTATTTAGATGTTCTTTCTTTTTGTGCTATAAATTTTGGCAAACTACATATCTTTCAAAGAGTTGTTCCATTTCTCTTAGGCTATCAAATTTGTGGACAGCAGTTATTCATACTCATCATTTTAATGTCTCTGAGATCTGTAATGCTGTCCCCAAACTAAGCAAACCCTTAGTTTGCTTCACAGAGTCCATAGGCCTTCATGGTTCATCTCCTGCTCCGATTGCCCCCCTTCATTTTTCCCTTCCTTCTCCTCATGTCATTTCTCATACTGATAATTTGTGTCTTCTATTTTTTGCTAGTTATTCTGTCCAGAGGCTTATTAGTTATATTAATCTTTTAAAAGACTGAGGTTTTAGTTTTATCAGTTTTCTCTAGCTTTTCTGTTTTCAACTTCATAGACTTCTGCTCTAATTTTTATTATTTTTGTCATCTGCTTACTTTAAATTGTTCTTTTTGTAGTTTCCTAAAGTGGAAGTTTAGATTACTGATTTTATAACTTCCTTCTTTTCTAAAATTTGCATTCAGTGCTATAAATTCCCCTCTAAGCACTGCCTTTTGCCACATCTCACACATTTTGATTCATTTCATTTTCCTTTAGTTCAAAATATTTTTCAGGTTTCTCTTATCACTTGTTCCTTGACCATACCTTATTTAGAAATCTGTTGTATAATCATCAAGTATTTGGGGATTTTCCCAGATTTCCTTTTATTATTAATTTCTAGTTTAATTTCAATGTGGTCTAAAAGCCAACATTATATATTTTCCGTTACTATAAATATGTTAAGGTGTTTTGATGGTCTAAATGTTTCATGTGAGTTTGAGAATAATGTATATTCTGCATTTTTTATGTTAAGCACCATACAGCACATCATTAGTTTTCGATGTAGTGTTCCATGATTCATTGTTTGCATATAACACCCAGTGTTCCACACAATCTGTGCCCTCCTTAATACCCACCACCAGATTCACCCATCCCACCCACACCCCTCCCTTCTAAAACCCTTAGTTTGCTTCACAGAGTCCATAGGCCTTCATGGTTCATCTCCTGCTCTGATTGCCCCCCTTCATTTTTCCCTTCCTTCTCCTCATGTCATTCATGCTATTCCTTATGCTCCACAAATAAGTGAAACCAAATAATAATTGACTTTCTCAGCTTGACTTATTTCACTTAGCATAATCTCCTCCAATCCCATCCATGTTGATGCAAAAGTTGGGTATTTGTCCTTTCTGATGGCTGAGTAATATTCGATTGTGTATATGGACCATGTTTTCTTTATCCATTCATCTGTTGAAGGACATCTCGGTTCTTTCCACAGTTTGGTGATTGTGGCCATTGCTGCTGTGAACATTGGGGTACAGATGGGCCTTCTTTTCACTACATCCATATCTTTGGGGTGAATACACAGTCATGCAATTGTTGGTTCATAGGGTAGCTCTATTTTTAATTTTTTGAGGAATCTCCACACTGTTTTGCAATGTGGCTGCACCAACTTGCATTCCCACCAACAGTGTAAGAGGGCTCCCCTTTCTCCATAACTTCTCCAACATTTGTTGTTTATTTCTTTGTCAATTTTTGGCATTCTAACTGGTGTAAGGTAGTATCTCATTGTGGTTTTGATTTGAATTTCCCTAATGGCTAATGATGTTGAACATTTTTTCATGTGTTTGTTAGCCATTTATATATCTTCTTTGGAGAAGTGTCTGTTCACGTCTTCTGCCCATTTTTTGACTTGATTGTTTTTTGTGTGTTGAGTTTGAGAAGTTCTTTGTAGATCTTGGGTATCAGCCCTTTGTCTCAAGTGTTATTTGCAAATATCTTCTCCCATTCTGTGATTTGCCTCTTTGTTTTGTTGACTGTTTCCTTTGCTGTACAGAAGCTTTTTATCTTGATGAAGTCCCAAAAGTTTATTTTCACTTTTCTTTCCCTTGCCTTTGGAGCTGTGTCTTGAAAGAAGTTGCTGCAGTCTATGTCAAAGAAGTTACTTCTTATGTTCTCCTGTAGGATTTTGATGGATTCCTGTCTCATATTGAGGTCTTTCATCCATTTAGAATTTATCTTTGTGTATGGTGTAAGATGGCCAAGTTTTATTCTTCTGTATATAGCCCAGCACCATTTATTGAAAAGATTGTCTTTTTTCCATTGGATATTTTTTCCTGCTTTGTTGAAGATTAGTTGACCTTGGGGTTGAGAATCCATATCTGGGCTCTCTGTTCTATTCCATTAATCTATGTGTCTGTTTTTGTGCCAGTACCATGCTGTCTCGGTGATCACAACTTTGTAATATAGCTTGAAATCAGGCAATGTGATGTCCCCAGCTTTGTTTTTCTTTTTCAACATTTTCTGGGGATTTGGGGTCTTTTCTGGTTCCATACAAATTTTTGGATTGATTGTTCCAGCACTTTGAAAATGCATTTTTGGATAAAGTAGTTTATAAATGTGAATCATATTCTGTATATTGGTGGCATCATTGAGTTCAGTTATGCCCTTACTAATTTTCTACCTGCTGGATCTGTCCATTTCTGATAGAAAGAAGTTAAAGTCTCCAAGTAGAATAGTGAATTCATCTATTCCCATTGCAGATATAATAGTATTAATATCTACCAAATTTGCTACTTGTTTTTTAGATTTTATTTTTCATTGTTTTTCTTTGTTTTTTGTTTTGTTTTGTTTTCTACGTGTTTTTGTACTTTTTTCTGGTTTTAATTGAACATTTTATATGGTTGCATTTTCTTCCTTTTCTTTGTATATCTATTATACTTTTTCCTGCTTACTTTTCTTACAAATGCCCTGGAATTTACAGTATATGCTTACAGATAACTCCAGTCCACTTTCAGATAATTCTCTACCACTTCACAGGTGGTGCAAGTACTTATAAAATATCTTTAATTCTTCCCTCACATCCTTTTTGTCATTCCTGTCACTTATTTCACTTATATATAACTGTGTATAACCATATATAGTTGTGTGTGTATGTGTGTGTGTGTGCAAGCATACAAAGTCAAACACTTTGTTGCCACTATTTGTCATCTGCTAAGTAAAGAATAATCAAAAATAATTGTTAGTTTACCTTTGCTTATTCACTCTTCAACGTTCTTTCTTAATATAGATCTGACTTCCTAACATAAATTATTGTCTTTTTCCTCCCTGAAGAGTTTCTTTTAACATTCCTTCAAGGCAGGTCTACTGGAAACAAATTCCCTGTTTTTTTATTGTCTGACAAAGTTTTGTTGTTGTTGTTTTATATATTTTTTAATGTGGATCTTTAAATACTCTGAAAACCCTAAACTTCCTTTATTCCTAGTGTTCTGTCAAAAAGACCCTGGTAATCACTTTCTAGAATGCTCTTATTATAAAGGAATTCCAGATGGCATTTAAAAAAATCTTTAATGTAAATACCAAATATTGTTCAACACTCAACTGAAAAACAAAAATGAAAATTATAATTAGACCTACTTATATGTGTTGAGCAATTTTCCTGTGCTAATCTCTGTGCTGCTTCCTTATAAGATGATTTTATTGAAGGTAATAAAGCATAAAATTTATGTACTATTATTATCTGGTGAGGAACCTGAAATTTGTTTCCTTCCCTTAGAAACTAGAAGACTTAATTATACTTCTAGGAGGACCTCATAAAGACTGAACTAGAAGGTCTCTAGAACTTTGTTGAGATTCCAGGGCAGGGGATGAATATAGTATTGAATTTTTTCTCACTAATAGGTAAAGAGCACTTATACTGTGCATGGTGTATGCCATGATGCTCTGGGGAATACAGCAACATGTAAGATCTCATCTTCCCTCAGGAATTTACATTCTAGTAAGAAAGACTCAACATGAACCTAAATATGTGTACCAGAATAAAAAACGGGAAGGGACATTTAAAAAAAAAAAAAAAGAGGAGGGAGCATCCCTTGACTTGAGGGAATAGTATAAAGGGCATGGCAGAGAGGGGATGAATGAGCCAAGTTTTGAGGAAAGAGAGATGCATGGGAGGAAGTGGTGCCATTCTAAATGAAGACAATGATGAGAGCAAAGGCTTGAGGGAAAAACACAGCATGTCCTTAGAGAATAGCAGTTTTCTTATATTGGTTGGAATCTTGGTTGTCTTTATTGTGAAGGTACATCATTAGATTGGGAGAATATGATGGATGGCCTTGAGTGCCGGGATAAGCCATTTAAACCTAGTTTATTGGGCACTGGAGGCCCACTGGAGGATTTCCAAAGTTCAGTAAAGATTCAAAAATCTGTAATGTTACTTCACTGGCATCTCTTCTACAATATCGTATTTTGAAAAAGTGAGAGTCTGAGATGAATTAGCATGCTCAACATTGCCCCATAGTAAGAGCAAGCAGACCTTAAAATGGTAGGACATATAATTCTCTGTTTATAGTTTTTAGGAGGAACCTCAACAGTCCATGACCTATAGTAAGTAGTGGTTTTTATGAGGCACTGATCTTAATCACAGATAAGTAGGTTCTGCTAAGGACATCAATCTCTCTTCATTCTCATCTCAACAAAGCTATAATAGTCTAATTTAGTTTTCGTAGCAACTCTGGGAGGCGAGTATTATGGTTTCCACTTAGTAGCTGAGAACATTTACTGTAGTAAAATGTGTGCATTTGGGTATCAAGAAAGATCTTGAGATAAATCACTGGTGAATGTCAAGGAAATAATTTAACAAGTTATCAGGTCTCACTCCTACCCTTCAAACTTTTTTTGTTACAATTTCTCCTCCCTTGACCAATATTTCCTTAAGAAAATTAACTCCTCAGCAGTATGAGAAGTTAACTGGGGCTGAATGCTGGGAGGGAGGGGAACATTTAAAGCCACCAGCTCCAGGGTGCCTGGATGGTTCAGTTGGTTAAGCCTCTGAGTCTTGGTTTTGGCTCAGGTCATAAACTCAGTGTCCTGAAATGGAGCCCAGTGTTGGGCTCCATGCTCAGCGGGAAGTCTGCTTAAAGATTCTGTGCCTCTTTTGTTCCCCCAACACATGGTTGTGCATGCTCGCTCGCTCTCTCTAACACAAATAAATATTTTTTAAAATAAATAAAGAGTAAAGCAACCTTCTGTGATGAACAGCCATGCATTTATTCATGCTACCCCCTCTGCCTGAAACCCCTTTTCTACTGAATTCACAAAATGTACTCTTAGTCATCAAATGAGACTTCCTCCATGTTTTCAGATCTGGCCCTTTCATTCTAACTGTAAAGTCTCCAATCATTGTTGCATGCTCAATGACTATTATAGTGTTGGCACATTGTACTTTTTTTTTTTTCCTAATGTGGGATTCCTCCAATCCACACCCTGAAACAGAGATTCAAGTACGATTTCTTTATCTGAAACGCATGAGGATTACCAGTGTGGGAGTGGAGAAGAAATACAGGAACAGGAAGGCACCCAATAAAGGGTATGTTGTTAAGCCAACTTCCACAGCAGACAATGGGAGTTTAATCCTACAGGGCATTTTCAGGGAATAATATAAATCACACCTCTTAGATTATACCAGCTCAGAGGCGTGTGAGTTGGGATTTTACATAGCAATTTCCAGCACTGGTTGATTGAGGGATACTCCTAGGATATGAGCTCCCTGGCACCTCTGGCCCACGGTGACTGTGGGCAGAAGGACCCAGAATAATGGGAAAAACAGTCCTCAAGCAGGAGAGGCAGATACTGCTATTGACTTCAGCTAAGTGTACAGACATGGTAGGGCCTGAGGGACATGGGTGGGACACAGCCAGCACTTGCTCCAGTGTGCAATAAATAGTTGTTGTTATTACCATAGCAAGCAACCAGCTAGGAAAAGTGCAGAAGGCTGTGGAATTGAGCCACCCGTGTTCTGGTTAAGGATGGGTAATGAGTTTTGTGTCTCTGCTGAGGTGTCATGCTCCAGTGAAGAGAGACCTGTGCACAATCCTGAAATGCAAAACCACCAACCTTGTTGTATAGGAGAGACTCTCCTAACCCACTTGTCAGCAGGACAGGAGCACTGGGCTGTTTTTAACAGTAGAGCTGGTAGGTTTGTGTCAACTCTGGCACGCTCCCTGACCTTGCCACTGGACAGCTTGATTAATTGTGAACAAATGGTCACAGAGAAGTCAAACAGAAACTAAAGGGATGAAAAGCTAATGAGCCATAAAAGATCCCAAAACAGCCTGCACATGAGTCTGACGGTCCTTTTTCCCTTTAAATAGTCATTTACAATGGTCAGGAATTTCTGCTTATCATACTGATAGTGAATATTTAGGGTTGCCCTTTCTTGCTATTCTTAGAAGCCTCCACAGCAGTCACTTCCCTTCAAATGGACAAATATTTTGTCAGTCACATGCAACTGTGCAAATGAGGAAACAAAGCCTCCTTGTCAGTTTTGATGGGGAGTTTTTCCTGAGCATCGGTTTCAGATTTTAACTTTGGTGTCCAGTGGACTTGGGCTTTGGTTCCAGATTCACCGTTAATGTAGTTACCTGCCGTGTCACTTTGGACAGCTAACTCCAACTCTCTAACTGACAGTTTTCTCATCTATAAGTGGGGAAAGGGACGATGACACTTTTAGTTCATAGACTCATGAGAACTAACGTAATGCGTGTTAAAGAGGATGGCCTGAAATTTGGTAGGAGCTCACTGGTTCCAGCGCTGACGTTGATGTAGTTGCCGTAGTCTGAGAGGAGGCCGCGTGGTTGTGTTGATGGTGGTGTCACTGGTGGACTGATCCTTTCCATGGCCGAACGTACTGGAATGAACACAGACTTTGTCCTGAACTTCGTTAATTCTACCCACAGATACAGCTGTGCACATGTTTGTTCGTAAGAACTATGCTGGGAAAGACTCACCAAGCACCAAGCTAGTGTGAATATAAAATTAACAGCTTAATAAATACGATCTTCCTTGCCCTCATCTCTCTTTGTTCCAATGTAACTGTTTCCAAAGGTGGATGATCCTTAGAGAGTATTTGTAAAATATTTTAATACCATTTTTTAATAATTCCAGCATGGAAAGAAAATTTGAAGTGTTTCATGTGTACGGTAAACTATTTGAACACTTACTGAGGCAATCTTCTACATCTATTGGTAGTTCATTCAACAAAAATAATTTAAGCCTCAGGGAATGTGACATGAAAACAAATTTGAGAGTCTGGAAAGGATGCCATGACCCCAAATTAAAAACTTAGTGGATAAAACAACCTCATCACCATTATGGGGAATAAAAGACAGGCAAATACATGTGATTTGTGAATACAGTTCAGGATAGGTGCAGAAAAATTCCAGGTTTAAGACTATTAACACAATGTGATACATGCTTTTTTCTAATCTGTAATTCTTTGGGTGGGAGAGCACCTCTTAACCTTGATTAATCACTTTACAAAACAAAATATTTAAACACTTGTAAAGAAAATTTGGCAGTGGAAAAATTGTTTTGTTTGGAATCATAGAGTTGGATGTTTTGTCTGTGAAGTAAGGACTTTAGTGATTCATTAGGTGATAGAAACTCTTATTTAATGGTACCCCATCTACCTCACAACTCCAACACCTAATCTGTCTGCTGTGATAAAAGTTGTCTTAATACTTTTATGGTAGAAATTGCTACCAATAAAAAATTATAAGTTGGTGTTTCATGAGAGATATGCTTTATCCTAATACATTTTGGTCTCTATTTTTATTACATAAAATATTTTATTTTCCAAAAAACTTGAATCATCCACACTTCCTGCTTTTATGGTGTGTTTTATAGTAAATGTTATAATATTATTACTTTGTATCATAGGATGAACTCTTAATTTGAATTAAACTTTAAAAAACAATGAAGAGCTTCAACTCAATATGAACAGACAGGCTAATGTGGGCTCTAATTTCAGCCATTGTATGTCTCACATAAGGTTATACCTGTTATTTGGTGTTTCAGTTTCTCTATCAATAAAATGGTGGCTTTTTTCATATATTCTATAGAAAAGCTACCTGTCCCTCCAAAAAGCTAGTATTAAAACTCAGGATTCTCTACAAAATCAGTGCTTTCACTTGTACTAGGCAACTGAAGGGAATAATCAGTTTTTCAAAGTCTTTCTTTGTAAGTGTTTTTCATGAGGGGAAAGTCTAGGTAATATTTACAGTTAGGAGGATTGTATACCACATGCTTGTATATTAATCTCTGTCTGCTCCCATGTCAGTGAGATGTGTTGACACATAAAAGCACACGTACAAAACCTAGAGCCCTCAACCCTATAAAATGCAAATAATGCATCAAGGAAACCTATTTTCATTTACTAATGATGAATACTTCTGATTTTGGAAAATCACAGTTAGATAGCATGGTATATACTACAACTGTTCATCTTGGATTTACTTATTCTTCCTAGTATGTGCCATGGGTTTATACTTCCCATGTCCTTCCATATGCTGACTTGGAAATTAGGCATAGATATGGGACTGTCAACAGAAATGATGTGTGTCACTTGGGGGCAGAATTATTTCATTACTGGGACACAAATCTCCAGCTCTCCTCTTCTACTGTCATGATTACTGTGAATGCCTATAGTAGCATAGAGGAGTAACGTTGAGCTTACCCTTGAAGGTCATCTGTCCTGCCATGTGGCCTCAGCTCACAGCAAATTTTGCCTGTATAAGACATTAACTGTCATTGTCTTAAGGTCTTGAAAATTTGGAATTCTTTATTATTGCAGAATAACTCAACCAATCTTGACTAATGAATATGGACATGAAACATACTGACTTATTTGTCCCAAAAGTATCACTTTGAATATTGTATAAGTAGGTGCTGCCTCAACAGTAAAGCATTGCAATTAAAAAAAGGTCAAATTCCATAATTTTGAAATCACTTACATCAATCTCCCTCTTCAGGCAATATTCTTATAGAAATATGAAGAAATATAAACTCATGATTTGATGTTCTCATTTCTAAGTGGAAGGTCAAACTTCATAATCACATTATCAAAAGAGAAACACAAAAAATGAGAGTCTTACAGGACTCTAAATAGATGAAAGCAATTTTTCAATTGGAAACTATTTTTCTCACATCATGAGAGTTAAAGAAACTTTCTATCAAATCCTTAGGATATTAGAGTGAGTATCTTTTGACTTTCAAAGTCCTATTTCATTTCCAACATACAAATAGTCTTTCATAAATAAAATGAAGCTTATGTGTATTTATTGCCATATTATATTAAAATGGTGATTATTTTTTCATCATATTAGGAAGTTGTATTTGGAATATTCTGTCTTAAACTACAGACTATGTGATATACTTAAAATTCTTGTTGTAGGGCTCTCATTCTATCTCAAAGATGGAAGCATTTCCCTCTTAAGCACCTGAAATTGAGGTATAAGGAGTGAATCTCGACATTGTCAAAATATATTAAAACACCATGGACAGAAAAGATAAGTAATAATTTCAAACAAAAGCCCCACATCAAAAGCCAGAAGGGCAGATGCTCCAAGTTGCAGAGTCTTTATTGTATCTTTACCATTAAGCTAGTTTTTATAAAGGTAAATGTATGAATTACATTCCAGTGTTTACACAGTAAAGATTGGTTTATTTTATTATTAATTTATTCCTCTTTGTTGGTGCTGAATAGGCCAGTTAGATTTTAAATGAAATAGAAAAATTACTCATCCTTGCCATTATTTTCTCTGTGGCTAAGGTTTTCCTTCATGTGGGCTATATATAGTTTTTAACTCTTCGGCTCTAATCATGAGTATTTAAAATATTAAGAATTCAATAATTGCTCCTTTTTTTGGAGGCAGGGTTATTTTCTAAAGGAGTAAATTTAGAGGAACATTACTGAATACTATTTTTATATTATTAAATATCTTCTCATTATAAAAGTAAAACATGCTTAATTTATAACACTAACTGATTGAAGGTCTATTTATTTATCTGACAGAGAGTGAGGGGGGAGAAGTAGAGGGAGAGGGAGAGACAAATTCAAGCAGACTCCCTACTGAGCACCAAGCCCAACACAATGCTTGATCTCACAACCATGAGATCATGACCTGAACTGAAATCAAGAGTAGGGTGCTTAACCAACTGAGCCATCCAGGCACCCCTTAATTTATAGCATTTAGAAATTAAGAAAGTTAATTGAAAGAAAATTAAATATTAATAAAAATAATAATAGTCAACACAACCTGGGTACATATTTCTCATAAAATCTCCTATAATCACACTATTCAGGAAGATGTAAGTGGCATTTCCTCTCAGTCCTATTTTCTAAAGCTTGATCTTAGTTTCTGTATAGATTTTTACCCTGCAATCTTTATTTTGAAGATGAATTTATGCATTTAATTATTCTTCGAAATCAAGATTTTAAAAGATATGCAATATTTCATCGCTTATATCTGAAATGGTATGTGCATTCATTTCCCTATACTGACATATTTAAATTGTTTCATGTTTATGATTAATCCCTTAGTTAATATTCTTACATATTTATTTTTGAACATAAAGATAAATGAGGTAGATAGGTACCTTAACATAATTAAGCCCATCTAGGACAATCCATAGCTAACACCATATTCAGTGGTGAAAAGTTGAAAGCCTCTCTTCTAAGGTCAGGATCAAGACAAAATGCCCATTCTTACCACTTTTATTCAGCATAGCATTAGAAGTCCTCGCCAGAGCAATTAGGCAAGACAAAGAAATAAAGGGCTCCAAATTGGAAAGGAAGAGGTAAAATGTCACTATTTGCAGATGACATAATACTATGTAGGAAACCTTAAAGACTCTATCAAAAAACTGCTAGAACTAATTAAAAAATTCAGTTAAGTTTTGAGGATACAAAATAAATACACTAGGATCTGTTGTTTCTATCCAAAAATAATGAACTATCAGAAATCAAAATTAAGAAAACAATCCCATTTATAATTGCATCAAGAAAGAATAAAACACCTAGGAACAAATTTAATCAAAGTGTGGAAAAGACCTGTATATTGAAAACTACATGGTGTTAGTGAAAGAAATGGAGGAAGACACAAATACATGGAAAAATACTTCATGTTCATGAATTGGAAGAATTAATATTATTAAAATGTCCATACTACCCAAAGCAATCTGCAGATTCAGTGCAATCCCTATCAAAATTCTAATAGCATGTGTCACAGAAATAGAACAAAAGACCCTAAAATTGGTATGGAATCATTAAAGATCCCAAATAACCAAAGCTGGAGGCATCACACAACCTGATTTCAAATTCTATTACAGAATAATAGTAATTAAAACAGTGTGGTATTGAATAAAACGGACACATGAATCATTGGAACAGACTAGAGAATCCAGTGCCATACACAAAATTTAACTCAAAATGGATTTAAGACTTGAATACAAGATTTGAAACCACTAAACTTCTAAAGAAAAAAAAAATATATATATATATACAGTAAGCTCCTTGATGTAGATCTTGACAATGATTTTTTTTTTTAAGATTTTGCTTATTTATATGACAGAGAGAGCGAGCGAGAACATGAGCAAGGGAAGTGGAAGAGGGAGAAGCAGGCTCCCCACGGAGCAAGGATCCTGATGTGGGACTCGATCCCTGGATCCTGGGATCGTGACCAGAGCCAAAGGCAGACGCCCAACTGACTGAGCCACACCCAGGGACCCCGAAAATGATTTTTTTTAATCTGGCACAAAAGCAGAAACAAACAAGTGGGACTACATCACACTGAAAAGGTTTTGCAAAGCAAAGGATGTCGTCAACAAAATGAAAAGACAACTTACAGAATGGGAGAAGATATTTACAAATCATGTATCTGAAAAGGGACTGATATCCAAAATAGATAAGGAATTCATACATCACATATAATCTGTTAGGAAATGGTCAGGGTATCTGAATATACATTTCTATAAAGAAGACATAGATGTGGCCAATAGGTACATGAAAAGAAGCTCAACATCATTAATTATCTAGAAATTGCAAGACGACAGTGAAGTAACACCTCACACCTGCTAGAATGACTATTATCAAAAAGACAATAAACAGCAAGTGTTGGTTGGAAAGTGGAGAAAAGAAAACACTTGTGCCCTGTTGATGGGGATGTAAATTGGTGCACCCACTATTAAAACGGTATGGAGTTTCCTCAAAAATTGAAAAAAAATAGAACTACCATACGATCCAGCAATTTCACTTTGGGTTACTTATTCAAAGAAAACAAACACTAACCTGAAAAGATACATGTAACTCCATGTTTATTTCAGTATTATTTACAGTAGCCAAGATATGGAAAATAAGTGTCCATTGGTGGATGGATGGGTAAAGAGATCATGATATATATTTAAACAATAGAATATTATTCTGCCATAAGAAAGAATGAAATATTGCCATTTGCACCATGGATGGCCCTTGAAAGCATCATGTTAAGTGAAATAAGTCAGACAGAGAAAAGAAATACTGTATGATCTTTCATATTATATGTAGAATCTAATTTAAAAGTAAGATAAACCAAACCTCATAGATATGGAAACGGATTCGTGTTTGCCAGAGGCAGGGGATGGGTGATAGGAAGAATGAGTGAATTGTTTCTTTGTTTTTGTTTTTGTTTAAATAAATAGAATAATTTATAATAAATGTCATTTACATTAGCACAAGTAAAATCAAATACTTAGATACAAATACTTATATACAGGATCTGTATGTGGAAAACTGCAAAACTCTAGTGAAAATGATAAATGGAAGAATATTCAGTTCATGGTTGGGAAGACTCAGTGTTCCCAAGATGCCAATGAAATGACATTCAGAATTGCAAGAAGCTATTCTGCAGATATTCACACTTATTCTGCAGTTCCATATTCTATATGGAAAGGCAAAAGATCCAGAACAGCCAAGAAAATATTGAAGAACCAAGCTGGAAGACTGATACTACTTGACTTAAAGATTTACTTTAAAGCTACAGTAATGAAGATGATGTAGTAGAGCAAAATAAGAGAAACATAGAGCAGTGGAAAAGAATAGAGAGCCTAGAACTATTCACACACATACCTAGTCATCTGGTCTCTGACAAAGGGGCAAAGGCAATTCAATGGAAAAAAAAAACTTGAAAAAAAAAGTTTTTTCAAGAATGGTACCGGAACATTCACATGCATAGAAAAATGAGTGTACACAAAGATCTTGCACCTTTCACAAAAACTCCCTCAAGATGGATTGTAGACCATGTTGTGGACACTCTGAAGACAGAGCATGGACTCCTTTTCAAAGTTTGGTTCAGCTGTCCTGAGTGATACAGCCAGGTACATATCAAGAGAATATGAAAGTATTTGTTACTTACGTATGAGGTTTTGGTGGGGCTGGACAGGAGCAGAGGAGCCTTTCCTGCTTTGCCAAAAATACCTTGAGAGAAAAAGAAAAGAATATTAGCTTGGGGCTTTTTTTTTGGAGATAGGGTATAGAGCCTGTATGGTGGCTCCTGCACAAAGGGCAGGGACCTGCAGGGTTGAACTTCCTGCGAAGAGCGAAGGGCTTTCTTGTCAGCTTGCCCAAATATGGAGAAGGGGAAGATGAGGAGTGAAGCTTAAAGGCTATCAGCAAACATAAAAAAAAAAAGAAAAGAAAAAAAAAGCAGTCTATTACAATTCACCCTTAATGTTTAACTGATGACTGAAATGTGCCTTTTTTTTTTTTTTTTTTAATTTAACTGAATTTGAACTTGCTTAAGTAAGCCATGCTGGTTCTCTGTGAGGCCTGCCGCCTGAGACCATCAGGGAGGTGCAGGTTCCTTTGAATGTCTTGAATGTTGAAGTGCCCAGCTTTGTATATTCTGAGAACTTAAATGCATCCAATAATCCCTGGAACTCCAAAGTGCATAAGGAATCCTTTGGCGAGGCCTTACACTATGGTTAGTATATGTAAAGGTACATAAAACCTTTACTTAATTTTAAGTATCTGTGAGACAAGGGATTCCCCAAGTTCTTTTCCCTAGAATGGGCAACTTGGACGGGAACGGTTGCTGCCATTGGCTGGATCAGACAGCAAAACCACTGCCAATGTCCTGGTGGTCTATAAAATCATGTACAGATGGGGCTGGCTTTTGGCCAGGGCAACCAGTACTAAGATACTATAACCGGTGCTAAGATACAAGTATTAGTCCGGTTGGACTGATCCTTGGATCCCATCCTGGAGTAGGAACATCCTGGTTAAGCAGTGAAAAATAGTAGTTCTTCTGTGGGTTCCATCACATGCAGTGGTATGGTGAATTTCCAGTGCTGTTCACTCAGTTGATCCCGAGGACCTTCCCAGCTAGCATGGGATCCAAGAGAGGAGTGACCTCCTCTAGCACCATGACAGTTGTCAGGAGACTGAAGATAAAGAAAGCTGCTACCTCATGCAGATAGCAATATGCCAGAGGGCTCAGATTTGGCTTTATCTTATAGCAAGGATGCCTCCATGGCTATTTTGAGCTTCTGTGACCTAATGTACAAAGGATAGCTGGAAGCAGAGGGTCATAAGCTCTCATCAGATGAGAATCTCTATTTTCCAGGGAGCCCAGTATATGATAACCAACAGTTGCCACTCTTTTGGTGCATAGTGCAGGGTAGTTTCTTGCAACAGAAGCCCATAGACAACTAATGGGCATCATGAATGATCCAGAGACTCTAAGAGGCATGAAAGGAGTTTGCTAAAGTTTCTGTAATGCAGGTACCTCTCGGGGCACCCTTGTATTACAATTTTGGAGAGATTCTAGATGGTTTTCCATTCAAGGTGGATCAATTTGCAAGTAACACTGTAAATGAGCTTAAGTAAAGGGATGCCTGGGTGGCTCAGTTGGTTAAGCAGCTGCCTTCGGTTCAGGTCATGATCCTGGGATCGAGTCCCATGTCGGGCTCCTTGCTCGGCAGGGAGCCTGCTTCTCCCTCTGCCTCTGCCTGCCACTCTGTCTGCCTGTGCTCGCTCGCTCTCCCTCTCTCTGACAAATAAATAAATTTGATAAAAATAAAATAAAATAAAGGTTGAGAAAAAAAATGAGCTTAAGTAAAATCTATGAACAGTACATACATTTTCCTACATATCCCCAAAAAAAGCCTGAAAAATGGGAGCATGTTTTAACACTATGGGTACTGAGGGGCTAATAGCAGTTTCTTGACCTTGGAAGGGATAGCGCAGTCCCGTGTTTACTAGTGAATGCTCAGGAAGCTGATCAAAGTGGCAAAACTTGTACTACGTGCAGAGTAATGCCCCATTCCCTTTTCAGGATCTCCTTTGTGAGTATTTGTATGTCTTGAATGAATGTGTCAGATGTATCTCCTCCAAGGACGATGTCATCAATGCGACGAAATACCCAACCTTCTGAAAAAAGGTAGATGCAGTTAAGATCTTGCCTGCAAAGGTCGTGTGTATGGCAAGGCTATTTGGGTACATTGTGTGTAGCTGGGGAAAGGTATACTATGTCTCTTTGTGAAGGCAAAGTGCAGCTGAGAAACTGTTGAGTTAGGCATAGAACAGAGCATATTAGTCAAATCTATAATAGTAAAATACTTACCAAAATAGTTGCTAATTGGATGGAGTCGGTAATTTAAATAATATTGGCCGCGGGAACCTTAATGCATGAAACCACAACATTAAGCTTGTGATAATCCACACTGAGGCGCCATTTGCACTTTCCATGTATAAGAACAAGTAAATCAGACTATTACATAGAAATGCAGTGGGGAAAATCACTCCTTCACTAATTGGTCTTAAATAATGTGTTTCAGTCCTTGAAGGCCCTGTTTGAATACATTAAGATGTAGTTCTAATAGTCATGAAGAGATGTACTCTTTTGGCTGCTAACTTAGGTCCAGGAATTTTCCCTAACTTAATTAACTTATGATTATAAGGTGTACCTTGTTTAAATTAGTGGGATACCCACATATAATTGTAATTTTGAGCCCCAGTATTGATTAAGGGCATGAAGTTTTGCCACTGGTGCATTTTAGCAGATTATTAAATTAACTCAGAACCTGTATTGGTCATGTATAAAAATCAATCAGAGCCCTTTTACTTTTTTGTTTTTTACTTATTTTAGTAAATTTTGAACTAACAATTGGTTCAAACTGTGGTGCTCTGTTTAATGTTGTTGCTGTGTTCCCTTCCCTTGAATCCATGTTTCTAGATTCTTTTCTTTCTTTTTCTCTTATCTTGTGAGTTAGGTGAGGGTTGGGGGGGTCTGGGGGGTGTTCTGGAATACTTTGGGAGAAGAGTTCTCTCTATTCTGCTCACATTTGTAAATTTCTCCATTTCAGAGAGTTTTATATCAGTGTCATTGGGGTTAGGGACCTGTTGGTTTATAGAGCTTAAAGACTCCGGATTTAACCAGTGGGTCTTTTCAACCATTCAGTAAGTGTGTTTGTATGTATGTATGTATGTATGTATACACACACACACACACACACATGCACGCACATACAAGTCAAAGACCACTAGGAACAACACATCTATATTTGTGAATAAATTATGTTTCATTCTTGTTGCAACAACTAGGGAGACCATGCAACATGAGAAACTATGGGAACCTCAGTAAGAAGGTGAGAGAAAGAATTTAAAGAATATGGGCTTCAGTTAGGTGATTTGGGGGAGGACTCAAGGAAGTAGGGCTTTTTCTTTGCATTGGGTAATAACTGGGAAATGGAATAATTCTATGATTAGATATGTTCATCTCCTCTAGAAAAAGGACAGATTAGGGGCACCTGGGTGGCTCAGTGGGTTAAACCTCTGCCTTCGGCTCAGGCAAGCCTCAGGTTAAGCCTCTGCCTTCGGCCTCATGATCCCAGGGTCCTGGGATCGAGCCCCGAATCGGGCTCTCTGCTCAGCAGGGGGCCTGCTTCCCCCACCTCTCTCTCTCTCTGCCTACTTTTGACCTCTCTCTGCATGTCTAATAAATAAATAAAATCTTAAAAAAAAAAAAAGAAAGAAAAAGGACAGATTAAAGCAAGGATCAGGCCATAATTAATTTACAAAAGCAGCAGGCACTCATATTTGCCGGTGGGGGATATTTTGTGGTGTGCACAAGTGACCTTGTTTATGTCTGTGAATAGACAGAAATATGAAGTGGTCTTGCTTCTGGCCTCATTTCATCCTGTTCCCACAGCAGCCTTGTCTGAGTTGTTCTGTGAAATGGTTTATGTTCAACAAGGGAACACCAAGGCCTAGCTGTGAGTGAAATATGAAAAAGGAATGAAACACACACACATATGTAATACACTTATCTCATTTTCAAGAAAGCAAGAATAATTTCCAAATGAGGAGAGATGTTAGCAAAGAAACTTCCAGACACAGATTATGTTATTAGCTGACAAACTTTTGGGTAGAAGACGCTCAGACTTCCAGACGCTGAAAATTCCCTCTCTTCAGAACCAATATGCAGACTCTGGCTTATCTGGCTTTTGAAAAGTTACATCTGTTGATTTCATTTGTTCTCTAAAAGAGAGAAAAATCACTACATGGCTGTGTTGGGAAATTGTGAGAGGCTATTTTAAGAAGTTCAAGTGTCCTCCCAAAAGAAATAGGGCATAGTTGAAGGATTTTAACAGGTAGGTGAAAGCAAAAAAAAAAAAAAAAAAAAAAAAAAAAAAAAAAAAAAAAAAAAAAAAAAAAAAAAAAAAAAAAAAAAAAAAAAAAAAATTAGCTTAGAAAGATGACTCAGCAGTTAGAAGAAGGGGTTAGAATGAAGCAAAACCAGAAATGAAGGCCAGATTGGAGGCTAGATGTGGCTCGTGGCCAGTGTCGACAGAGATGAGAGGTTTGGTAGGTAGAGAACATGAAGTATGGTAGATGATTGAGAGTGGTGCTCCAGCCTTTAACATGAATTTTACATAAGTGTAACTTCATCTAAATAAGTAATCATACTGGTAAAGGCTGAAGAAGGCCAGTGTTAGCTATTAATTTTCCCACCTCCAATTTACTACAAGTAACAGTCCTCCCTTATTAACTTAATGAAACAAAAAAATTACATGAGCAAAGCATATTCATGTACTAAAAATATTATCGAATAGAGTTCCTATGTAAGTTTAGAACCAGATTTCCCCAGCTGCCCATGCAAAAATTTATTGTATGAGTGGGTTAGATGGTCTGGAGCCTCTGATATTCTTTCTATTAACACTACTGGTGCTGAAAACCAGTTTTGTGAGATTCAAATATCAGTCTTTCCACATCAGTGCTTTCCCCATTTTTGATCACAGAAACCTCTGAAGGCAGCTCTCCCAATTCTCAGAAAAAAGCTCGCCTCTTCTGATCTGGCACTTTAAAGAGAAAGATAGATTCCTTCATTTTCTAGTTTATTTCAAGATGTAGCATTTATATTCTAATAGCGAAGGGCTTAGAGAGCTCCGGTGTGAATACTTCTCCCTCCCTGACATAGTTATCCTTTTATTGCTGGTCCCAATCATTCCTTTTCCTTTCCTTATGTGATAAAAACAAAGCACTACCTGTCCCCACCCCTCAAAAATGAGATTTGAATGATGATATTCTCAGAATGTTTCTTTAACACTTAACTTCTTTTTCTATTTTAATCAATTTAGAAGCTGCAAAAATTGAAAGCTTTGATTTTTAGAGTGCCATCTTCAAAAGCCAATTTCTGACATTAAATGGAAATCGTATCCAACGTAATGGCTGGCTTAATACAGCCTATTATGTTTATAGAAATCTCTTCTTTATTTCAGCAGTCTGTTCTAGTTCTGTGTGCATGAAATATACACAGCATTAGGAACAAATTTTAATTTCCAAGTTGCTACTAATTCTTAAAGTAAAAGTGGTCATTCTCCTTTCCCTGTTTTACTCATGCTCTTTGGTAAAAATATAATTTTGAACACAAACTGACTAGTTCCTGTATTCGTCATACTATGACTAGATTTGACTACTAGCTTCAGAAAGGCAATGTTTTAGAATGAACCATAATCATCTTCATAAGTAAACACATTATGTTTTTGACTTCTTATATTTTATGCTTATATTATTATATGTATATAATATATATATTATGCTTATATACTATGCTTATATTATTCTTATATTATATGCTTTTGACTTCTTATATTTTCATGGTTTACATTCTAGGATTATTTGAATTGCAGTTTTTATTTACTTCGGATGATATAATATTTTATTAATTTGGGAATCTGAAGTGAAATATAAAATTCACTTTAATTCATATATACAGTTAACATAATTTACAAGCTTCAGAAATGTGTTACAAAGAAATAAAAAAATATTTTCTGTCTTTATAGCTTCATAATCTTGTGGAGACATATGATATATATATGTAAGTGTACACATTTGAGTGAATTGGTTAGGTTCCTTGGATGTCAGCAGTAGAAACTGACTATAAGCACATACATTAATAATTTAAGGAGAACTTTCATTATTGATTAAGGAGATAAACCACAACCACAAAACTGTAGAATTCACAGGAATAGGTTGGCTGTTTTGAGTAGCAGTAACTAATGAGCTTTTTTTTTTTTTTTTTTTTAAGATTTATTAATTTTAGAGAGGGAGAACACAAGTGGGAGGGGCAGAGGGAGAAGGACAGAGAACCTCAAGCAGACTACCCACTTAGCACAGAGCCTGACACGGGACTCGATCTCATGATGCTGAGATCACCACCTGAGGTGAAACCAAGAGTCTGAGGGTTAACCAGCTGTGCCACCCAGACACCCTATTAGTGAGCCATCATTTAAAACAAATGTCCAGTTTAAACTTTCTTTATTCATCCTAATATCCTGATCACATTTATATTTCTAGGACTTGATGTGTTTTGCTTGATTTCTTTGCCCACAATTAACCAAGAAAGTCAGGGCCCAGTACTGATAATCTCACGAGCAGTACAAGCTGGACTTACACTTTGACAAGGTGTAGTAACCTATGAAGGACTTACATTCTTAAGAATGTTAGACAAGAAATATAAAATATAAGCTATAAAGTGAAGAAGCAAAACAACACACAAGAAATGTTAAAGTGTCTTTGAGAGCTATGAGACAACAGGACTTGAGGGGCCACATTAGTCTGTAGCTGAAGTCCTGCTGTGCTCTTTTTGGAACTTTCCATAAGGGGCTCTGACTTTATTTGACCAACAATGATCATAAAAGTCAAGTGAAACACAAATCTCAGAAACATGACTTTAGGAAGAGAACTGACAAATAGACATTCTGCTACATTCTCAGAGTCATACTGTCTCTGAGGGCATTTGCTGATTATTTGTGGGAATGCAGGTGGCTAGAAGCCAGAGTCAATTACTTCCTGAACCCTGTGAAGAAACAAAGAGCCAGCAGATTTTGGGGCAGTCTCAAAGAGGTAGAAAGATAATTTTGGAGTTCGTGATTTCCAGGACTGTTAGGACTTAAGACACTAAAATCCTGATAAGAAGGGAAGAGTAAAAAATGAATTTTGTATGTGGTAGATTTTTGCACAAGGAAGTTGCCATGTTCCTAAAATGCATAGAGTAAGCAACTGAGAAGCTAAAAGGAAAGACTCTAGGAATCAGATTAGAGATTTTTTGCAGATTAATGGTGTGAAGGAGACAAATAATTGAGTTAAGAACCTGTTCTGAAGACCTGGATGAGCCTAATAATCGCTTGAGGCTCTCATTTGAGATTCTTGGAGAGCTGTGTGCTAAATGGAGTAATGAACCAGAGCCCCCCAAAACCATAAGCTGGCCCCAAACCCAGTTAGGCTCTGATGATATTAAGGTGATATATCCATATTCTAAACCTAAATACTACCACGAGATAAAATAAACTCTCTTTACAGGAAGGTAAAGTCGTTACAACCCACAGTTCATCAAATATGATACCTGTCACGCAACTAAAAATTACCTGGTGTATCTAGAACCAGGAACAACAACAAATAAAGACTCTTTTTTCTTTCTTTCTTCTCTTTCCTTTCTCTATCCACCCATCTTTCTCCCCTTCTCCTCCTCCCCCCTCCCTCTTCCTCTCCTCCTCCTCCTTCTCCTTCTTCTTCTTCTTTTTATTCCACTTATTTGAGAGAGAAAGAGCACAAGCAGGGGGAGCAGAAGAGGGAGACGAAGAAGCAGGCCATCCCCTGAGCAGAGAGCCTGAGGTGGGGCTAAATCCCAGGATCCCAGGATCATGACCTGAGCTGATGTTTAACTGACTGAGCCACCCAGGTGCCCCCACCAATCCTTCTTGTTTGTAAACTCTAATAATAAGGGGCCTGGATGGCTCAGTCAGCACAATATGTGACTCTTGATCTAAGGGTCATGAGTTCAAGCCTCACACTGGGCGTAGAGCCACTTTAAAAAAAAAAAGAAATGAATAAAAAATCTTGTTATAAAAGGCACTAAAAAAGGCACTAAAAAGGCACTAAATCGGGACTTTTAAAAGTCTGCTCCACGGAGGGACATCGCTCCAGAGGCTAAACCGGGGTGAAGCCGACGCGGGGTCAGCGTGGCCCCAGGCCCCGCAGGGTCACAGAAGGAT
>PISX010005414.1:0-108160 GCA_004024625.1 Mellivora capensis
CATAAATGAAGTTTTATACACATCTTTAACATACATTTAAAAAGATGCAAGGCAGGTATTATTAATGGATGTGAAAATCAAACAGCAGAGAGTTCCAGGGAAAGTCCAAAGTGACATGTGTAGACAGGGAAGACACACTATGTGAAGTCAAGGCCATGTCCACCCACCACCCATTCCCTTCCTGCTATAAAAAGCAGAATCCAAGAGCAATCAGGGTCTCTTATTATATGGCATTATCACATTTAGGTACTGCCCACCTCACCAACATATAGGTTTGCTATAAGGTATTCCTAAATTTAGAACACTTAAAAATTGACTGACAGAGTAACTGCTACATAAATATTCACTTTGTTACTATTACATTATTCTTACTGCCATTACTTCCTGCTAGATTGTAAGCAAATCAAATGAAAGTTAAAACCATGCCTTCTTCCCCTATGTTTCTCCCATGACACCTAGGCCTACATCTTCAGTAAAGTCAGTTTATAATATAGTGGCTTGAATTAAAAAAACAAAACAAAAAAACCCAACTGTCATTAATAGTGGGATATGCATAGTTGCCCCTGCCCATTTTTAGCCTTTTAAATAGTAAAACCTAAGTTAAAACATAATCTTGAATCCATTTAATAAAATCACTGCACTGCATTTTTCTTTCTCCATATCTCTTGGCTTCTGGTCTTCAGCCAAATGTGCTCTCATTAAGCTCAGTGGCCTCCTTTTAGATCTTGCACTTTTGGGCAATGCTTGTGTTGATGTTTAGGAATTGATCCAAGTTAAACTCTTCTTTTGGAAATTGTTCATTCTGCTCTTCTAACCATGGCATGGTACCAAAAGGACTGATGAGAGAAAGAGAACGAGAGACAGAGAGTGTGCGCACATACACACACGTGCCTGACTCTATATTTAGTGTCTATGTTTAATGTTGATTTTGTACAAAAGCACTAAGACTGTTGTCATTTTTACAAACATTTCTTTTTCTAGAGATTCCAGCTATCTTTTGGATCAAGGCATATTCTGTTGCTTTCAATATCTTCCCTCCTTGTTGATCAAACTAATACACATCTTTCCCCCCCTAAGTAAATGGGCTTAAATGAGGCCATACCTAAGGGAAAATAACCCTCAATTACAATTTTCCCTTTGCAATTATTTTACTCTAAATAAATCTACTGTCTAGAACCTTAAAACTGACCTACAACCTTGAAAAAGCTCTCTCTGCTAGAATAATTTTGTACGTTTAAATACAATAACAAGAGTTCTAAAGTGATTCCCCCAACTATTTTTCAAAAGCAAAGCATATCTTCATTATCTGCAACTACGCGACTGCCTTTGTCTTCTCCCTTCCCTGGGTTGTGCCTGAGAAAGCCTTAATGTTTCCCCCACTTGCCTGAATTTAGACAGGCTTCTTCCTGCTCTTGGCCCCTGACCTACCATTTCTTAGAGCAGTTAGTATAGAAAGCATGTATTGTAAGTTCATCCTCTGCCCCTTTGAGATGGAAAATTTTTTTTTAAAGTTTCTTGCCATTTTTACAGCCTAGGAATGTCTTCCTCAAGAAACAGGGGAGCCATTTCTTTGAAATGTCATCATCAAGGAAGATAGAGCCTCTAGCTGTGAGCTGCTGTGGAGGGTAGGAGCCAACCTTCAGCCTGAGCCTTGCTCCAAGTTGTAAAACTACTTCCTGTCATGAAGATACAAGAACATTTACTTTGCCTTTAGATAATGCTGTTATCCCCCCCATCCATACACACTCTAGCTCTTAACTCAGGAGCCCTCTGTCTCATCTGACTTTAGACTGAATTTGGTATTTTCTAACTTAAAAAAAATTCGAAGACCATCAACTAAATGCATATATGTTTCAGATTTTTAGTTGAACTTATCTACAAAGAGGCAGAACCATAAACTGCTGAATGTATTTCCCATTAACAATGCACATTTATATAGTCCTTCCCATATGTAAGTTATCATTCAATGAGTTTTACAATATTAATTTATTAACTGCTGTAACTCATTGGTTCTCACAAGATAATACTGTAAGATAATATAGCTCTTAACAGATCTTTCTGACAAATCTGGAAACTGAGTCAAGGACAGACCGAGTTCCTTGCTCATAATCACAGAGGGTGGCCCCGGTGTCTTTGTTCCCACAGACTAAGAATGAATTGGAAGTATGAATCCGATAATCTACAACAAACAAAAAGAGTAGTAGTGAATCTCAGTGTGATGACAAAGGAAGAAAGTGGGATAAACCATATAAAACTGATGTAGGAAATAAGCAGTCCATACTGCAGTGGTGAGAGAGAAATTGAGGGCTCTCATCACCAAACTGTCTACTGCCATCACATACTCTTTCAACTTGAGCATGGAATGCCTAAATCAGCAATTACCCAGATTCTTATTCATACTTAGTTAATTAATGTCTGGCTTTCTCGTTCATGTTCTATTGTTTGGATTAACTTTCCAACTCACAGAAATGTTCGACTAGGACTTCTGTATTAATTTCCCACTGCTGCAGTAGCCAACCACAACAGATGTAGTGGATTAAAAAATAACATCAATTTATTGTTTTACCATTTTGGGGTTCAGAGGTCTGAATCAAGGTGTTGACAGGGCTGTGCTCCCTCTCAAGGCTTCAGGGAAGAATCATTCCAGCTTCCAGGAGCCACATGTCGTCCTGGCTCACAGCCCCTTCTTCTATCTTCCTCTGGTTCTGTTACCGTGTTTCTACTCTTCCGACTGAATCTTCCCGCACCCCTCATATAAGGACCTTGAGATTACCCTGAGCCCTATGAGATAATCCATGATAATCTCTGCATCTCAAGCCCCTTAACTTAATCACGTCTGCAAAATTCCTTTTGTCATGTAAGGTAAACTACTCACAGGTTCCAGAGATTGGCACGTGGATATCTTTGGGATGCGGGAGAGGGGCACACGATTCTGTGTACCACAACCTCCTACTGTGAATTCAGTAGGCTTCTTTGACTTCATAAGCAGAAAATAGAAAACAAGCCTTCCAAATGACTATATTCCTGCCCAGTGTCTAAAACGAGGTTCACACAACAGCTCAGGCAGAGGCCCCTATTTCCCAGCATGCACCACTGACTAGACCCAGTGACTTCCTGTGGAAAAGTCTCACACCTTTTCAGGCAGGCTGAATCCAGATTACGACCCAAAGGCAGTTGAGCTCCTATTTTCCTGGGAGCCTTTATCAAACGGCAGCAGATATTAATTTATTTCATTTTTAATTTTTTAATTATTAATTTATTTTGATCATCCACATAATTATTTTGTGGGCAATGCTGAAACAGGAGAGAAGACTATAGTATATAGTCAGCTGACCTGAGATTCTGTCTTACTTTTGCCATTCCATATAACATGTAACCTGAAGACTTTTTAGTTTCTTTGGAGCACAGGTGGGACTCAAAGTCTTTTTTTCTACTTTCCCAGCATCCACAGTATTGTACAGCTCCTCTCTTTTCATGTGTTTTTTCCACTCACTTCTCAAACCTGGGGTGGCCTGTCTTGCTTTGATGAATGTAATGGGGCAGCAGAGATGTGCCAATTCTGGATATCGACCACTGATACATGTGTAAGCCTACTAAGACCAGCAGAAAAGTCAGCCGGCTGAACCTCCACCAAATTGCTCACCCACAAAATCATGATGTAAAGAAGAAGTGTTGTTTAAATTACTCTTTTTTGGGGGTGATTTGTTAAGTGGCAATGAAGAGCTGACACAGCTGTGGAGAGAAACAGAATGAAAGTTTGGTGGCTTTAGGTTCTAGTATGTGATGGCAGCACATCCAGTGAAGATGAACCAAAATAGACTCGAAATGAGCAAATGAAATAGCAAGAGAGGGGTCATATCTAGACGCGCGAATTTCTTTGAATTCCAGGCCCTTGACTTTTCTAATCATGTCCTTATTGGTTTATATCCTGTATTTATTATCTAAAGTAGATTCCAGGATCTATCAGTTCTCTCCCCTACTGGTAACACATGCAATTCCTTTTATTTGTCCAAATATATTTATATTTTAAGTCTGCTTTGTTGATCAATTATTTATAAACTCTCTTAAAATACCTCACCTAAAAGAAAAAACAATTTCCCTTCTCTGAATCTTTTCCTGCCCTGCTAACTTAAAATTTTCAGTTTCACCAAATAATGTCTAAAGCATTCTTCCCCTCACTTTATTATGCCTTTTAAGTGATCTCTATGGCCAACATGGGGCTTGAACTCATGACCATGAGATCATGAATTGCATGCTCCACTGACTGAGCCAGCCAGGCACCACTTTCCCTCACTTTATATACACGCTTTAGTGATGTTCTCAAGTGTTCCTTTAGTTTTAATTATCATGCAGATGGGAATGCTTCCCAGATCTAAGTATGTACTCTAGACCTCTGCCTGGAGCTGCTATTCCTTATTCATGACCTCCTAGATGTTATTACCCAGATATCACAAGCACCTCACATTATATTAATCATCTGTACACGCCCATTCTAAAGAAATGACACTATTATTCATCCAGTTACTCATACTAGAAACATTAAGTTCTGTCCTTAAATTCTCTCTTCAACTTTCTTATATAATCATTAAATTTTATCTCTTTCTTAAATATCTCTTTCTTAAATATGTCTTTCTTGGAAGCTTACCCATGGAAACTAATTTAGGAAACAACACGCCATGGAAAAAAGAAGTAAGGAAAAGATTGTACATTATCTGTGACTTGTACTAAGCAAAAAGAAAAAAAAAGTGATGGACTCACTGGAAAATGTCTTTGATATACACATATTCTGAGAACACTGTTCTGGTAACTGTCAACATCAAAGCAAACAGAAAATACTCGTAAGCGAACGTGGCCTTTGCCTCTTTGATCAAGACTATCATGTGTTGACATTTACATTACTATCAACTTCCTTCAAAGAGTGTCAATTTCTTATTTCCTTTCTAAGCCCTTAAATGCATCTATAATCTTGGCTATTCAAGCACAGCTAAGTTTATACCTTAATAAGCAGATGACCTATATCTATGCATACATGAGCATAATAATTAAAATATTATAAAGATTTGCTAAAATATACATAGTAACAATGGGCTGAATAAACTGGAAAATATAGTCTGAAATTCACAAGTTAACTACATTTGAGTTACTGTATTAATCTTACCACAGTCAGCCTTTAAAACTAAAATAATAAATAAAATAATTCAAAATGTATGCCTTTCCACAGTCCAATGAGAGAAATATCTTTGTTCCATTTGAGAAATGTGCCTCCACAGCACCAGGATTAATTGAATAAAATCTCTGAAAGAAAAATGTAATGATAAGAAGAAAAATAAATTGGAAATGCTGCCAGTTCGACAGACCTCCACCACACATCAGTAGCATTTTATGAAATGCTGAAATACATACTTGACTCTGGGCATTAGCCCTTCATTATTGCAAGTCGTAGACAAGGACACATTTCAATAACAAGAGAGTCAACCCTAGCATTTAGAAATCCTCATGGCAGAGAAAAAGCTGAAAGGAAACTGTATATTCTACCTCTTCCTCCTGCGCAGTGAGGGGATGTGGGCCACCTTATCAATACTTTGACAATAATGTTCCATTATTTGATAGCTGTGGCCTCATTCAGAATTTTTAAATGTATGAATATAAGGAGATTATGAAGATAGCCTAGAATCGGCCAGGAAAAGCTTAAATGTGCTGTTTGACAGTGACAATGTGAGCCTCCAAAGATTCTCCATATGCCAGAGATGAATGTGTACTTATCCTTCACAGGAAATGCATCTTGAAAATGTTCATTTTTTTCTGTACTGTAACTTTACAGTAATGTATTTTGTAAAAGCAAAACCCCATATTTAATCCCTACTGAGGTCTTATATTGAAAACTGAAGTGCATTAGAGGAACGACTGTCATCTCTCAAAGGAAAAATAGGAAACAAAAGCTCCCACATTATAAATTATGATGCAGAAATGTAAGCAGAAAAAATTCTAGGAGGAAAGAAGGACAGTTTTCACTCACATCGGATAATACTTATGTTTACACTTTGTGAATTTGGAAGCCCTGTGTAACAGGTTGTAGAAGTTATCATTAAGTCATTCATAAATGGCCAAAGCAGCAGCTTTCACTGTGAAATGCTGTACTGAAACAGTATTTAAACTATATAATCATGTTTATAATTCTATGATAATATCTACAAAAACCTTAGCCTTTGGGATTGTCTCTTTAGTCATATTTATAAACATTTTCTATATAAGACATTGGAGGAATAATAACATAAGTGAAGGTTATTTTTCACAATTCTGTACTAATTTTTCTTTTTCTATGTATCTTTAAAAAGACTTTTCTTGTTCTCTCTCTGCTCTGAAGTTCACTCTATGCAAAGTACAACATATGTAAATGTTTCAAAATATGATAAGTTTGCTCAAACCAGAATAAATCTCATTATAACCATGACAGTGCATTGTTTATGACAAAGCAATGAACTAAAGTTTTATTATACTATAGAATAGAGAGAAAATAAGTTTCACATGATTATCAAGCATGGTCCACAGGTACAAAATACCCTATTTCCAAGAGAAATGATGATATGAATAAACAGTGGAACTCTGTTATCCACATGTGAAATAATAGAGACATTCACAATCACCAGAACAAGTACGTATGTCAACATCCTAGCAGTGCCTGGTTTCCTTTTTTTTTTCCTTTAGTTTTCCTTTTTTTTTCCCTTTAGTTAGGAGACACTAGAAAGCCCATCAAAAAATGGGTCATTCATTGTTTTGGACCGCCCATAGCATTCTACTAAATGAACATCTAAATACATCTAAATGAAAATTTAAAAATATTCTAAGAACACTGTAGGAATGTTTCATTTGTTTTTCTTCAGAATTTCTTAGTTTTAGTAGGAGTGCCCTTGTGACTCAGATTCAGAAATCCGTCTTGGATTTCATAGATGAGTCTACTACTCCCTAGTACAGAAAGAACACTGGATTTATGGGACTCATACATGTTTTTGCTGACTCCACTCTCTGTGAGAAACCTCTGGAAACATTTTACCTGGAATGAAATACAGAACCCCATTTCACTGAAATCGTGATAAATAAAACTGAAAATCAAAATCCTGTCCTTGAGGACCATATGCAGTTGTTAGTTCTGACAGGGAATCAGAAAATCTTAAGGATAGACCTCATTCGTTCTGAATACAAAACAAAACAAAACAACAACAACAAAAAAATCCCAGCTCTCTAAAGAGACTAATTAAAAAAAAAATGTTAAGCAAAAGAACTCTTCTGAAATAGAGACTCGGGATCCTGTTGGCTTCATGATGGAAAAATGCTTGGATTTGGGGTTAAAGACTGCCCTTATGAGGCTAGTGGACTACACTGCTTTCAGATGGAACGTTTCAGGGTAGTGGGCCAAGTATGGATATTCTATTTTTCTGTCCTCGGATTGAAGATGAAAGTTCATACAACAGTTCTTAGGAGCTATAGCTAAGCTGCTGATTTTTAAATTACTTTTGTAGCCATTATTATTGAAAAGTCTTGCTAACTCTAACAGTCCTTCAGTGAATTCTTTTGGAATTTCTAAGCATATAACCTCATTAATGATTATTTTACTGCTTCACTTCAGTTTGTGGTGTCCGTCTCTCTTATTCCCTTAGTATAAGGTAGATCGCTTTCAATCTAGTTGGGAGTAATAAAGTATTGTTGAATTTTGAACAGCAATTTAAAGAAGTGGTGGATTTGAGAAGCTGGAAACAGGTTGTGAACTCAGGAACTAGTAAAATAGTTTTGGAGTGAGCAATGATAACCAACTTTAGGATAATGCTAAAGAGAACAGAAAAAAACATACAGCCAAGAGCTATTAGGGATCAAGGAGAAGCAGGAAGCTAGAAATGACTACAAAGCTTTAAACTTGAAAAAAAAAAAAAGTGTGCTATTTGACTGTGACCAGAATTAACAGTTAATTCCCTAAAACGTTAAAAAGTAATGTTAAGAAATTGAAGATAAATTTTATTACTGAACTAGATATATCAAATACATATATTGGTATATATGTTTCTCCCATGCTTTATGCTCTTTATAATATATGAAATGTATGTGTTCAATAAAAATCATTTCAATATATATTTACAATTCTAGAATATGAACAGATTGATTTCAGATGACTCTTTGAAATCTTTGAGCAACATCGTACCTTATTGCACTCCTTTTATTTTAGACAACAAAACAAAACATTTTGCCAACAGTTGGCCTATCCTCGTTATTAAAACTTTTTTACACAGATTGTCACCAGCTGAGCTAAAACAGCAGCTGTCCACTGGAAATAATTGCAGCAATGTTTTGCCCATTGGCCTAAAATCAAACATATGTTTTCCTGTAACAACTAAAATATAACTTTCTTTATGGACATGTGTTAATTATTGAGGAGTGCTGACTACGGAGTTATACGCCTGGATTGTCAGACTGACATGAAATTCCATTATTCGGAGGGTGGGGATTTTCACATATTTTAATTTTTACTATTTCAAATAATTTTTTTGCAATAATTTTTTTAATTTAACATTTGTCAAAGATCATGTCTATACAAAGCAGAAGGAATAAATAGCTCATTTTCCTCGTTATCTAATCAGTGTTGGGAGCTAATTTAAATATACCATGACAGAGTCTTTAGTTCAGATTATAGGGATTTTCTATCTCCTTTGCACTTATATTTAGGGGATTATGATAAGCTTCACAGCTTTTCATGCTCCATATGAATTCTTCAAACACTTCAATTAGTCTAAACTGTAAAAAGGAATAATTGATAATGTAGCAAGTCTTCAACATTTCGGTTTCTATTTCCAACTTTGCACTGCTTTCACATATGTGGAGTGTTTGTCTAGCTTCCTAACGAAGACTTTTAGTTGATTTTAGGGGTTTCGTGCCTGGAATAGTCAACAAACAAACGTACTCACCTCTCCACAGAGGTCATTTAAAACACATCTCCAGTGTGCCTTACCCTCTTAGCACTACGGGTAAGGGCTGTGGGATTACGCAGTAGAGACTGGTCAGGGCATGATTACAAATGTCATCCATGACTCTCTCTGATTCTGACACCTCAAAATAAACGCAGACCTTTTATTCCTAAAGTCAAAATAATAGTAGTTCCACACGGTCATTTATTTTGTCTAATACATTCTTCGATCAAAGCCAACGTGGCTTCCTGTTTTGCATGCGCGGTGATGTTACTCCCACAGAACTTGAAAGTAAAGGAAATACTACCTTCTGTATAGTAATGATGCCTTCCTGGGTGTCTTCGTCAACAGAAATCTTGAAAATCCCCAGTCCGTCACCATCCACAATACTGTAGTCCATTTCAGCATTAGTGCCTATGTCTGCATCAGCCGCTTTGATCCTGGCCACAACGGAGGCCACTGGCAAGGACTCCGGGACGTTATACTGGTAAGACCCTGGGAAATCCACACGAAGAAGTGAACAAATTACACAAAAGCTAACCCCCAATACTCAACTCTGTGGCTGTTTTGCATCATCTTTGCTTCATTTGTTTTTGTATTTTACTAAAAAAAATATGTTAATATGAGAAAAAGGACAGGTTTCATATAGACTCCAGAAATTCCTTGGCGATGATCTAATAATAATTAATATGTGAGAGCAGAGACAGCCTGAGAAAGGCATGATAAGTGTCTCTATTCCTGTATTTCTAGTGGTGAGAAATAAGCTATTTTTAATAATAAAATA
The DNA here is from genome assembly GCA_004024625.1 of Mellivora capensis. Taxonomy (NCBI): domain Eukaryota; kingdom Metazoa; phylum Chordata; class Mammalia; order Carnivora; family Mustelidae; genus Mellivora; species Mellivora capensis. Next base: position 9,736 of record PISX010005414.1, read on the forward strand.
AATTTAACATAGTTATACATAAAATTAAGTATGTCACCACTGAATTTAAATAATTAAAATATAATTAATGTTAATATTAATATTAAAAAATAAAAACAGCATAGCTTAGGCTTCATATGGGCGACAGAAGACTAAATAGTTCTGATTACTTATTGTTAGGATTTATGTAACAGTGTCTTTTACTAAGAAGGTTTCAGACAACTGGACAAGGACATTGATGAAAGATCAGATTAGCCTCGTTTTAGCTCATAAATTTATCAGAAAGAAGAGTTATTTCCGTGGGTTATATGTGGAACTGATTTGGGACACAATGACACAAGAGCAGAGGTGATATTATTTGTACACAGGAAAGAAAAGTAAGATAGAAAGAGAAGCTTTCTGACTTTCCATTGTAGAAATTCCTCTTCACCATCCTGCAAGTCAAGGAAAAGAAAAACCCTGGAAAGCAGATGACCATGAATCATCCCTTTGAAACCAGAAAACTCCTCAGAACCATTTTTCTCTAATCATCTGGTTTTTTTCCTGCTTCCTCCACCTATTCCATTCCCTTCAGGTTGTTAAATGTGATATATTTCCACCTTCTTATGAAGAGAAAAGATTCTCTTCGAAGGAACTGAAGAAGGAAAATGTAACCATATGAAGGGACCATATTTTCAGCTCAAAATTATTATTGTTAGCAATTTTATAAATTTTGTGAACAGTCACTGATTAAAAAAAATAATGAAAAGATATGCTGATGACTTTTGATTGACCCCTTTCATACATCCAAAGCCTTCTTAGCAAAATCCAGAAATTTTAAGGATAGAATATTAACTACACATGGTAGAGAGAATCCCGCAAACCTGAAAAATCCAATGACATATCCTTGGCTTCCCTCACTTTAATAAAGTAGGAGAGCATCTAATAAGCTAGAAAACCTGTACTGTATCTTATCAAATCATGACAACTGAAACAACAAAAATTCTAAGTATCAATTCTTACCACTCTAGGCTTAAAGAAAAATAGTTTATTGTGAGCCCAACATAATTATGTTATTATTTTTCTTATTCTACAACCTTCCTCTACTCTCCCATTATAAGCTATCAAGGACACAATTAAGGATGAGTTCATTTTTTATGAATGCTAAACTTAGAGTAATTTCAACTTTATTTTGTTAGGAGGTATTAAAATGTCTGTTTTATAGCAATATCATATAACAATATTACATAGTAAAAATGTGTAAAATAAAAATGAAACATCCAAAGACAAAGTATTTGCAGGAAAACAGTGTCTTTCATGTTCGCAGAGAAAGCTTCCTTGATATTGTTCACTTCTAAGATCTGTTTTTGTAAGGAAGTTTCATTACTCATGTCTATCAAACAAACGTTTTAGAGCCATAATAGTCTATACAATTTCCTTATTTTCCTGAGCATTGTAAAGAAATACCACAAATACTTACAAAAGGAAAAAAAAAAAACTAAAAGAGAGTGAGATGAAATGCTTTTCTATAATCAAGACAATTCTACCTAGAATTCCATCCCCCCTTTTTTTCTTGGCTAAGTCAAAAGCCACTTTGGTCATAGAAACTAAATTGAGGGCATGTGGTTTTCTGGTTCTTTGAATTGACTTCTTTTGAAACACTGAATGTTTGCACAAGAAAGAGATGGTAGAACTGCTAAAGGAATGTTTAATGTGCATGAAGTGGCTAAAAAAAAGTATGGAGTAAAAAATGAAAAAGTTTAGTGCTCTCCCATTTTTATCTTTAAAAATAAATCAATACTTTTAGTGTATATAATGCATGAAATTTATCTGAATGTTACAATTGGCAACAACCTTGTAACTTACAAAACGTGTACAAAGAATATCTTAGAATGAAAAGATGATTATATAAATGAACTTAATAACTGTCTGGTATTAAAAATATGAACCGAAGAAAAACCATATTATATTGAAGACAGATGTAATACAAAGATATGATTGCCTCTTTTCATTTTCAATACACTTTATATTCTACATTTCTGAATTAAAATCCATGCCCCTCATGAAACAAAATTGTGAGAGAATGTAGTAAGGTCACTTGTTTGAGAAGTATTTGGAAAGAGTCCTTTTAAAAGACATTTATAGAGACTGGCAAGGAAAGTTAGGGCACTTGGAGCATTTAACAAAATAGCTTACTTCGAGGAAAGCGAGGTGGGTTATCATTGACATCAGTTAGGGTCACGGTGACTGATGTAGTTCCTGAGAGTCCTCCATTTTGACCAACCATATCCTTTGCCTGAATAACAAGCAAATACTGGTCTTTAGCCTCTCTATCCATGTTTGGAAGGGCGGTCTTGATGACTCCTGTAAAATTTCAAATCCCAGTAAAACGCATCATGAATCATTGCATTTATACTAGCAAAGAACACTGACGCAGGTAGCAAGTCACTCCTGAGTTGTTGCCTTTTGTTGTTTTATTTTAAATAATCTTACCGCCGATTAGAGACCAAGGGAACATAAGAGTTACATACAGTATTACAAAACACAGAGAGTGCTATAACAAGGGAAAAGCGGGGCTTCTCAATATTGGATAGAGAGGATTATCTTTTGGTTTTATGAAAATACGGTTCAGAAATAACTTATAAATAAATAACATGAAGTCCTCATCTAAAATAATGAGCAGTAACCTGTGCAGGTACATGACAATGAAACGCTCCTTTTCTTCTCTTTCACCGTCTCTAACCACTTAATTCCCAGGTGATATGAAATCACTATAACCTTTCAGTTATGGTTCCCATTACCTCTCTTTGAGAAAAAAATGGCCGAAGTAGTCTACAAAGCAAAAAATGAGAGTGATTTATGTTTAATAAGAAAAACACCATTTTAAACTATGGCTATGGTTGTGGTTGTGGTTATGATGCACGATGATGTTATCCTGTATCGAAAGATCTGAGAAAAAGCACTAAAGATGAGAACGACTATGTTAATATTAATCAGCAACATTGAAAACATTCGTGGGTTTTGTTGCTGTTTGTTTGTAACCAATTAATTGAATATTGATCACCCTTAAGGCTTCAAATGTAGGAGAAATTGATTTCAGACTTTCATTTTGATTGATGGGGAAACTTGACACAATAGTTATTGGTACAGTAAATTAGTTCTTTTATAACTATTTAATTATTACCTAAGTATATTAGGCAATAATATTTAAAAATGGGAGGAAATTTAGTTTAACATCATATGTAAATATATAAAATGATATATTTACCTAATAAACTTAGTATATGTACAGAGAGGGGTTATCAGGTAAAAATGTATTTAACATTGATCTATATAGACCTTGAAACTAGCAATATAAGGTCATCTTTACTAATTAAATATAAAGAGCTCAGATTCCTACTTATTTCTTGCAATTTCATCTTTTCCTACAAAAACTATGTTTTACCTATCCACCTAGGACCATAGCTTGAAAGATGTCTAATCTATTTTATTAAACAGATTCTACATTTTATGGGGAAGTCAGCATTTAAGTCTTCATTGACTAAGACCTGAGGTTGAGAAATTCTAGTATTATGGACTTTTCAGTAGCAAAACAACAGCAAACCCAGCTTGTTTGATAGAGGATGGTTCTTCGGGAATAAAATAATTGCAAATAATTGTTTAATTTGGGATGAAGCTTCTTTCATTCCTCATGTTTAGCCTAAAAATGTTATATCCTCCAGATTTATATTTTTTAAAAGCTGCCAATGTAAAGGCTGATTATTCAATGTACACATGTCATAATGGTGTGCTATATGCTATATATAATATGTGTTATATTTTTATTTATAGTGTTGTTATATTTCAGCAACAAGAATAAGCCTATGGGAAACTAGACAAGGCCTGCCCTATACTTCGTAATATTCGACAGTTTGGTAACTGTTCTAGGGGTGGGAAACAGATGAGAAGAGCTTTTCAATAGCACAGGAAAAATTTAAGCAATTTGTTATTAGTTCCCAAGATTCCAAGTTAAACAACACTCATCCTGTCTTAAGTGACCATATTTGTGTTTAGTCTGAGCACTAGCCATCAAACACAAACACACCCACACACATACACACATCAACAACACATCAGTATTTTAAGTGTTTGAGTTATGCTTCCTTAAGTTAGGACAGTTTTGTTTTGTTTCTAAACTTTGACCACTTTTTCTCATCAGGCAGTGTTACTACAAGTACAGAAAATATAGTTTAAGTAACTCCTTCCCTGAATTCTTTTGGCTATCTACACACTGCTTTTAGTTAATATGTGAACTATCAAAGAAACATGAAAATCATAAGAAAGAGTCACATACTGGTCTGGTTTGGTTGATCAGTGTCTACTACCTATTCTTCTTAGTGTTTCCACATGTATTTCATATTTGTCCTTCAATACTTCTGTTAACTCTATGATACAATGAGTGCTGATCTCAGTAATATTGCTACTGAGCATAAAATGTCTTTGTCTAAGAGTTCTGGGACTTACATCTCTCTTTTTCCTTTCTTTTGTTTCAGATGTTAACCATCCTTTATTTATTTGTAACTCCTTTTTTTTTTAAATAAATTGAGGATTGGCTCTCTTTACTATTTGATCATTAAGTGTATCTTTAGAAGACAAAATATTAATGAGCTATGTTTAGAATCATTTCCTGTTCATTCACTTTTTTTTTTTTAACTTCTGGGCATCTCTTATTTGTCCTTCTGAAATCAATAGGTACAAGTGAGCTTTCATCCTTATACCTTCATAATGATGGAGAGAGGCCTTAATATCTCAACTAATCAGCAAGGAAAACAAGGCAGCCTCATCCTCTCATGGTTTTGCTTGGTGGCATTATTTTTGTAAGGAAATGTAACATTATTAAGAAAGAGGTCTGGTAGTCAAAGCTACTCACTTATTTTTCACACTTCTAATTGTTTCTTTACAAGTGATCCTATAAATAGTCCTTTTCCAAAGTAAAAATCATCACAAAGTTTGCAAAGTAACCAGGTGGCAAAGGTAATTTCCAAATACCTCAAATATTAAACATATTTTTGACAAGAATGGAATAATTGGGAGAGAAATGAATTTAAATAAGGACATTCAAAAATAATAGATTTCCAGCCCCATGACTTTTGCTAGCTCTTTAGTTTTAAATAAAACTGTCTACATTTGGCAAGGAGTTCTCAGGCACTGGATCTGATTTGCACTTTGCTATATATTATGAAGAAACACACATATAGCAAATTGCTAACACTACATCTCTGAAGTAGTAAAGGCCAGTTTTGTCTAGCCAGATCTCTATAGTTCTGTGAGATTTTCATGGAAGACAACAACATTATTTGATTTCAGTATCAGTCATTTTGAGCCACTTATGATAAGAAGAATATTTTCAGTAGCTCTTTAGAAAAGAGATTAGTTCAGATTTTAAGCTTCCTGAATAATAATTTTTCTATAGATGTATCATCTGACCTAATAACCCAGAACTTTCCATTTATGTGTAATCCATGGGCACAAAAAATACTGTGCATATGAAACATTAATTTACCATCACTATTGCTCAACAACTGTCTGGTTTTCAGTCTGGGAACAAATTTTCAGATGATTCTTTTCTTTCCTAACAGCCATTTATGATTGTTTTAAAGCATATTGTTTTACCATCGAACTTCTCATAAATGTAAATATGTACTAAATATAACAGATAATAGCTGGTTCTGATATCCACCCCATTTAGGGATCCAAAGAATCCCTGAGGCTTGGCATCTACACATTCAGGTCTTGGACTGGTCTAGGGGTCCAGGCAACCACACGACCCACGTAACACAGGTCTACGGGGCTTCATGCCATGTGGATCTGAGACACATTAGATGTACATGGTGCATCTCTTCCTATTAGTTTATATTTCTAAATTTGACATAGAAGCTGTATTTATATTTGGCTTGTCTCTCTGTAAGTGAAGCATATGATAAAACCATAAAAAGTCAGAGGAGCACCAATGATAGCAAACACGGACGCTTCTAGAACACTAAAGAATTTCAGAGTTGGCATCAAATGAAGAGTCTCTGAGGAAGGGACTCTTGTAATCTCTGAGAGGACATCCTCAGCAAGCCTGACAGGAAGGAGGGTCCTCCACACCACAGAATGCATTTCAAGGGCACATGGGGGAGGGGCTTTGTTATGACTATGTTACTTACACAAAGCTCTGGTGTCACAAGTGGGTACGTAATATATGACGCAGGTATTGCGCAGTCACAGCTCTACGTTAAGAAGGAACTCCTAAATGACAAGTGGTGTTTTATCATTCAATCCATTTCTCAGGGCCAGCTTTATGGCCACGTGACCTGTGCAGGGGTCGCAGGTGCCATGCTTGGTTTCTCGCTCTGTTGATAGTATCTTGAAGTCCTATTAATTTTAGTAGACAGGCCCTGCATTTCCATTTTGAACTGCATATGATGTAGCCAGTCCTGCCATATATCGAGTAGACTGAAACACGGAGTGGATGAACACCCCAGAATAACCAACCACCAGCCTCCCAGCAGTGTGTGGTCATTCTGGAGGTGGGTGACGGGGATCTCTGCAGTCCTTTTAATGTTGCCTTATCGTGCTCCGAGTGCCATTGTGTTTGGTTATTAGAGCAAACTGCTAACATTGGCTTTTGCAGCTACTCACAGTCTTGTCTTCCTGACGAAGAAATAAGGTGGAAAGTACAGTTACCGCCTGGTCACCTGGGCTGTGAGTAGTGCTACAGGTATAAGATGTGACCGGAAGTTGTGGCCGTGCTAGGTTCATGATGTGTGATTAATAAATGGTAATAGGTATTATTAATATTAGAAAAAAAATCAGAAGTTAAACTTATAGAGATGCACCTAACAGTGATTCCCAGTGCCTATTTTTTTTTAAGATTTTGTTTATTTATTGGACAGACGGAGATCACAAGTAGGCAGAGAGGCAGGCAGAGAGAGAGGGGAAGCAGGCTCCCTGCTGAGCAGAGAGCCCGATGCGGGGCTTGATCCCAGGACCCTGGGATCATGACCTGAGCTGAAGGCAGAGGCTTTGACCCCTCCCTGTGCCTATTTTTACAAAATCCCGATTTAGCATATTTCCAGTATTTTTCCTATCACAAATTTTACTTTCTTTTTAAAAAACTCTTAAAGATTTAGAAATGTTATTTCTCACATAGATAAAAATCAGAGTGACACCAACTATGAAGACTAAGTCAAACTTGACTCACAGATATCCATGCCCTTAAGGGTTGAAAGCTTTCCATTTTTGTGAAAAAAATAGATTTGTTTTGCAAATAATACACTATCCATATTATAAATTAGCAGAGAACAAAAATTTCCAGGATATCTCTGCACTAATGACTCTACAAAGAGAAGTCCCAATGATTACCACAATTACAATATGAAAAACTCTAAACAAAACAAAATTAAACTGACCTCTTCATCTCCTACAATACACAGTCCTCGAGATTCTGAAATTAGAATTAATTTGAAGTACTAATAATGTGATCCCATGACATGAACGACTGTCTGCTTGCCCAGTCAGAAGCCTTACCTTACCTCCACAGGACTTTAAGGAAAAATGATCACTGTACCACAAAGCTAAAATCAAAAGCCAATCATTAGTACCAGCAAAATATTTAACCCTAGGGAGGAGTGCATGCTATTTCTGGATAGGTTATATAATGCAGGAGTGTATAATTTGTGAGCAAATTGTCAGAAACTTGTCAATGTCTTTGTAGGCTGTGAAGAGTCGATTTATAAGGGAATGGGTGGGTGGATTTATGCTTCTCAGATCTATCATTAAATCAACCACAAGCACACGTTCTACGTTCATAGGATTCATATCATAAATCAAGTACTTTTGTTTATTTCTCCTTCGATACTTGCTTAATCAGAACTGTTTCTTCTCTGTTAGACTTTCCAGGTAGCTTCCAGACTCTACCACTATATTGGTATAAAATATGCAAAGATATCTCTGTAAAAACTCTATTGGTGAGGTAGGATTAAATTTATTTTTCCGTTCATGCACATTACAACTACCATTTTCAAAAGATGCTTAAAATATTTATCCTCCACAGTGATTTGAAAATGAATTAATATTACCATTTATATGGAAAATAGTCTAAGTATCATTAAAATAATCATTTAAGGTCACAGATCCTATCCAATAATCATAAACTTGGCTGTTTGAAGAATAATTTTACTTACAATAAAGACAAAATTGTTACAATATGGATAAATTCTGTATTTCATGGTGAAGAAGACCAGTGGCACAACCCACCCATTTCCACACTCACCCCTCCTTCTCCACCCAGAACCAGAAAAGCAGAATAGATAAAATGGCATTTTATAATCATGGTAACAATGCTCTAGAGTCTTTCTTACTTACTGTAAACTATTTCAGCTTAAAAGCGAAACAGAACACCTAGCCAACCAACTACATATTCTATCCAGGCAGTCATGCAACTCATAGAAAACATGTTTTTTCCTTCTAAAATTAAATCACTTAATTTAGTTTTTGATTTAGCAGACCATCATCCTAATTGTTACGGTTAAACTAATTCTCCTGAGTAAACCAGACTGAGAGGATAACCTGAACTTACTACCTGTCCTACTGCATGTCAGGGAGGTTCCTGCTTCAGATTTAAATTTCATTGTGTGTGATTTCTACATGAATGAGTTAAAGCAAGACAAAGAGAAAATGATGTAAATAATATTTTCTTATACAGTCAGGAGACAGCAGCTGAAATACTTTTTTTAACATATAATACTTTAATTCAGGCAGAAGTTCTGATAAACCTAATAAATACTCTTGGAAGATGCTAAAGCCTTGATAAATAATGTGTTTATTACCACAGTTCACATATTGAGAGAAGCTCAGAAGCCATGTAGCATCTATTATCAGCGTCAACTGTATCAAATAAAAATAACTAATATTAACTCTGGGTCAAGACACATATGATGACATTATAAGAAGAGTCACATTTCAATGTTTACCTGTCTTTGGTTCCACTGAGAAGTACGGCTGTCCTTGCAGAATGCTGTAGACCACTCGGGCGCTGTTACCATACGTAGGGTCATCGGCATCTGTTGCCGTCACTTGCACCACTGAGGTCCCTACGTGCCAATCCAAAAACCAACGAATTAAAAACTTCCAAATGCCACAAAACAGAATGATTCACAAAACGCTGAACACGCTACCTTTGTTTTTAATTACTTTCTTTTTTCATGTTTCAAGGCATATGAAAAATTGACATATTTTTCATAAAAGACAAACCCAAAATGAAGATAAATGCTAATTAAGCCCTCAGAAAGATTTAAGGGCTACAAAAATATGTTAGCAAAAAAAAAATAATAATAAGATTGATGATGCCCATTAGGAGGATCCTCAGAATTGGAAGGGACTCAAATTTTAGGCATCTCATCCATCAGGGTCAGGTAACAAGTTTTTATCAAGAGCAATCGCTATAAGTCTCCATTACTGTCCAGAAGGCAGTGTGACAAGTAACAGCATCTTGACACCCAAGTCACCGGGGGATCTCACTATTATAGCTGAGTAGAGCCAGACAGAAAATGAAACTTCATTAACTGAATAAGAATATCTGATGGATCCACTTAACTGGATAGTAGGTGGCATCTCTTCAGGAATAGTTTTAGTTTTCATTTGTTTCTATGAGTTGATTGAAAAATAAAAGCATAAAATGAAAATCTACTCCACCCTCCCAAAGGAGGAAAACCATGGCAACCTTAAAAATTGCATTATTATTTGTTTTTCTATATTTCATGTGATAGAAAGCCCTATGGCTTCTGCATTTGACTATGTATTCACTTATTCCACATGGAGAGCATTTATCGTGATGTTTTTGTTCTTTTTATTTCCATTTGGAGCTGAATCTTAAAAATGTTGCTCGTATTTACTTAGTTTACATATTTTAAGCACATGTTATTTTACCATTTATGTCCTATTGATGGGAATGGAACAAGTCTTTTTCTTTCTGAATTCTTCTAAGGTTTGGATTTGTTTCTAATAATTTATTGAAAATATTTTTAATCTAACATCTCATTTCAATATATTTCTAAAGAGATTTCCCTAAGTCCTTTAAATGTCATTAATGTCCATCTTGTTACAAATCTATTGTCTTTTCAGCACTATGTTTTTCCTTACCAACCCCATTTTCTTTAAAAATGGGTGCGTATTACGAAGCTATGTATATAGTACTGTTTTTAAAATTCTGATTTTTTTTTATTTGACAGACTTAGTTGATTGTGCCCTGTAGATGCCTGGTAGGACCAAAGAGTAAATGGTGCACATTTAAAATATTTTTAAACATTAAATTATGATTATTTTAAAATATTAGAATTAATTGCATTAATATTCTCTATTTTCTTCACAATGTACCATCTTTACAGCAATATTTACTCTGGTGACATGCTTAAGTACTGATTTCCTCCTTCATTTGAAAAGGAAAGTGCCTTAAACAAAATAATCAAAACTACTTTAGTAAATTGGGTTGTATATAATTTTTCCTGAAGTGTTCACTAAGAAGTTCACTAAGAAATGTGTAAAAATACACATACATGACACACATGCACACATATTTTTAAATGACTTTAAATTGTCCATGCTTATCTACACTCGTCTGGAAATGAATGAACTATCCTAAGGGCTTATTAGTGTTTTCAATCTTGCGGTGAGCCTCCAGTGAAAAACACAGCCCTGAATATTAAACGCTGAATGCTTGTATTGTATATGCCATACTATTTAGTGGCTACTACAACTACTTGGTTAGAATTAGACCCTCTGAAAAACTACAACTCACTATAGATCCACATTACGTATTTAATGTAGACTTCCATTGATCTTAGTTTAAATTTCTGTTATTCCAGAATTCTCAATTAATGTCAGTTAAATCCTGAAGGCACCTGAAAATGATTTTCTAAAAAGTTCTTAACCTGCTGGAATTGATCAATTAATATAACTTGCAAGTATGCATAATAATCATGCTGTTTGATATCAGAGCAGTACAATTAAAACCAAAACTACAGTGTGCATTATTTCGCCTCTAGAAGAACTAAGTTCACATTAATCCAGTTTGCATGGCTACATTCCGGGTAGCAAAGGAAAATGGTAACAAGCCAATGAAGAATGACCAACATGCCCATATGAAAGTTATGGAGTTGGGCTGACTTGCTCAAACACAACTCAAAGCTTCTTGTTTTTCTCAACAAGACTAGTTGGGGGAGAACAAAGTACCTTCCCTTTTCTTTAAAACCTGCAAATCCTATTGTGGCTGCTGTCTCCTAGTTGTTCCTGTTGTTAAGCAACAGCAAGCAGCACTGAAGATGTGGGGCAGTACTGAGAAAGTGTGAGTAAGCCTGTTTGGTCAAAGAAACACTCACTGAGATGCTAGGTACAGTGAGATGCTGCCTCTGGGGTTCTGAATTTTTCCAGACCACAAGCATCCATTCTTCTGGTTCATTTTCTGTTTCTATTTCTTTAGTGGCTAGAGCAATGGTACCTTAAATAATTTTCACTCTCCCATCTGTTAGGAATTTAGGGTCACTAAATTGTGGCTCTCCTAAAGGGCACACATAATACACGTCTTTGCAATTCCCCTTCCTAACATAGTTGATCTGTTGGCTGAATGCTGGAATGAATGAAGCGACCTTTATGTAATATAAAACAAATCACATTGGGTAAAATGTTCGCCTGTTAAAATACAAATTCAATTATTACTTTAAATAACTGTCTTACTTCAAGACTAAAAATGACAGCAAATAAATATATAAATCAACTGGTCTATTTAAGCCCCATATTTTTTGCCTCGTATTGTAAGATCATCTAAAATTACATACTGGCTGAAAATTATTCCAAAGACATCTGATCCAATTATTTAAAACTGACTTTTTATCATTTGATAGAAATAAAGTATATACCGGAAGTACTTTACTTTCTATGTTTCCGGTAATGGGGCAGTGTGAAAAGCCCTCTGAATAAAACAGCCTTCATGCTTCTTTTATATATCTCAAATGAAGTATCACTTTACCATTATCAATTCAATATAAATTTCCACACATGTTAAGTTTCTGGAGAAATTACAAAAAGATTAGTGGTGGCATATGGAGGGACATTTGTGGGTTCAACCCTACTCTACAAACAAATAGACCAGCTCATCTAAACATTAGATGGGCAGCCTAATACGTTGGCCACTGAAGGATTCTTCGAAGAGTGAATCATTAATACTAATCAGGAGAAAGAAAAGATTACCATAGGCCAGGGTCTGCAAGGATTTTCTTTTTTAACTTCCTAGGGGTACTTTTAATCATTTTTTAAAATTAAATATTACATTGAAAAGGGAATGAGCAATGTACTAAAGACATTGAGATCCCTGTGGAAAAAGAACATTTTCTTAATTTTCCATAGAAATAAAGTAACGATCTGAATACTCAGACTTGGACGCCGGCTCCTAAGGCACCTCGAACTTCCCCCTCACCCTCACCAGACATTGCCATACCAACACTGAAGCGATTTTTTTTTCCCCCAGTCCTTATGATGACCTGCTTTTAAATACAGACCCCCTAAAACCAGACACTGCCAAAGCAGCCTGTTCTCTACTCACCCACAGGAGACATTTCGGGAACTCCTGCCGTGTACGGGCCGTCCAAGAACTTGGGTTCGTTGTCATTGATGTCCTGAATCTTGATGACAAACTCGGACTCGGGCTCCACAGGCTTGTTGGTGAGCCTGTCCAGTGCCTGGGCGCGGAGCGTGTAGTAGGCCTGCTCCTCCCGATCCAGTCTCTTGGTAGCATGAATATCCCCCGTGTTCTCATCAATAATGAAAATGGAACTTGCCCCTTCGCCTGACAAGATGTATTTGATGGAACCATCTCCTTTATCAACATCAGAGTGAAGCTGGTGAAAAATTCATGTGAGATGAGATTAACTTACAAGAGAGTCAGCGATATGGAGATATGTAAAAATAATTCTTATGTCAGGCAGCAGTACATGAAATTTTATTGTTCTTGGAAAGATAAGCTGATGTTTATTGTACATAGCAGAAAGGCTATTAGAATGTGTCAGCTTGCACTTGGGAGCGAGACAATTTCATTTCTTCCTGTAAACAGTCTCATTTCCAAAGGTATTTTCTACCATTCCCAAAGTTAGGAACTTGTGGTGGTGTTAATTTTTATTTGGTCTGTCCTTGCCAGTTTTAGCCATCTTCTTGGAACAGAGCATTCAGTAAACACGAATAATCAGTTGATTTCATCTTATTCCAAGCAAAGGGACTTGCTATAGAATATTTGCAAATTTAGATCTAATAAAGTATTTAATATGCTTAAAAACTCCCACATTCTTTAAGGACACCCTTCCCTCCCACCCCCTCTCATGATTAACAAGTATGGATGGATGTCCACTCACTAAATCCGCCTCCAGATCCTGTTGTGTATTTTAAAATGTGAAGCCGAGAAAAATTACACTGCTCTCCGAAGTCGGAATTTTAAATCAGTATGTGCCTGAGACTTCAACTCAAACCTTTCTTGAAATACCAAGAACTGCATTAGATTTGCATGATTAACCCCAGCAATCGGCAGCAGGGACAGCACCTACTGATTTGCATTTCGTATCATTCCGTATCGAACTGTCCCTGCTGTATGTCAGAACATTATGTTGAACAGAAGAACCTAAGGAAACTCAGGCATGATTACACATTCTCCTGAACTTCCTAACCTGAAAAACACAGGACTCAATCTGTCCTCTCCACAATCGTTCATCGCCTATAACCGCCGTCTTGGGGGCTTTGAGTAAGAGGAATGCAAACACCCAATTTGCAAAATAATAAAGGCTGTTCAGGGTCTTACAGAACTGGGTTTGCATTCTTTAAAAGACGAGGTGCTACAAACAGCAAATACTGGACAGGACTTAGGGAGGTGTGCCCGCAGAACGTTTTCTTCCTTCTGTGTTAGGTGTGGATGGAACCACTCTTTACATCGCGGTTTCTCTAAGCGCTTCGTCCCCTGCACAGTAACAGCTGTGTTTACGCTCTGCTCCAGAACACTTAAGGACCTGATTTCTCCTTTAGTTTCTGTAGTTTTGGGTTTGTTTGTTTGTTTTTTTTTTAATCAGGGCTCAGCAATACAAAAAATCAGTTACTGGCATGCGTTATAATTTAGATTTGTTCCATGTGGAATTATCTAGCGGATCACTGTACCGCACATTGACCCACCCATCTGGAAAGGTTGCGTTCTGGAAATATGGTGAATTGCTTAATTTTTTTAAGTCACTCTCAGAGTTACTGTTGCATCTATAACTCCCTGAAAGAAGAAAACAAACTGAAAATCACTATAGCTTGGATTGCTTGAGTGATTCCTCTGCGTCAGGCACTATTCTTAACGTTCTCTAGATAGTAGCTCATTTCATCCCCACATTGAATGAATTCATTATTTCTACCAACAGATCAGGAAACTAAGGTAAAGAAAGGCTGAGTGCCTCGCCTGAGGTCACGTGCCCAGTGCTCTGTGGCTGCACCAGGATTACGAAAAACGGGGGCTGCCGGAAAGCTCGATCTCCATGCCCTGCCATGAGATGTTGCCTCCGGAGACGTCTGTGGCCCAGCGAAGTGGGGACATCAAAAACTGCAGCAGAGGACAATTCAGAGAAGCAAAGGTGCATGAACCCTCACCCCCGACTACTCCCGAGTCTTAAAGAAGCTCGTGCTTTGAGTGGTTTCCATCAAACATTTTATGACTTGACAGAAGGGTCCTTTCTCCGCATTACAAAACAATAAAACACTCTGCCACCTTCAACAACACAGGGCAAAACTCTTGACCCCCGAGACAAGTGCAGATGATGGATGAAAACAAGCCCACCCCTCCACACACTTCTCACAGCTATACTCCTCACCCCGTCCATGCCTCTCAACATTAGAAGAGTCTACACACTACCACTGACCTTGGTGTGAAACAATAGGGAACGATCCAATGACCACAGGAATACTTAAATGACATACAGGTGTGTCTTTAATCAAAGGCTTGCTATGTCTCTAAGTCTCATTAGGGGCTACCATTTTTAGAACCAGCCCTTATGATCCATTTAACTAATTCCTATCAACTAATTGCTGTTTCCATCCCATGGTGATACAATGCTCCTGTAGTATCCAGGTAAGGCAGAGAGGACACATTCCTTTTCATTACACGACACACATTAAATCCTGAGCTGACCGTCAACCCGAGCTCTGACACTGTATTTTACATTACGGGGTATTGCTAATTGTTCTCCATCACTGACAGCATGAGAGCTCAAAGGAAAAAAAAAAAAGTTCTTATTACTTGTTTCTCCAATCATTTGAAGATTGGGTTTCTTCTTTTCTACCCCTCACCACCACTACCACCACCACCATACACACACATACACACACACACACACACCCCTCCCTCTCTGTCTCTGGAGCCCTGAACTTCATCATCTTTCCCATCACTGACACTTTTCTACCAGCTAGGACCATCACTAGGCTTGTAATCACTGTCAGAATTCACAAGCAGAAAATTACTTTGAGTGTCCTTGCAAGGTTAGTGTGAGCATCTGTATTTGAAAGTGGATGACCAGCTTTGAAATGCTAAGACGGTCACCTAATTACCAGATGCATTCAGACATTTAATCTGTGAGACTATGTGCACTAATATTCTAATCTTAATAGGCAGAGTGAAACCCATGCTGTTAGTGGATAACTATTATACTCCTCTGCTTAAAAAAAAAAAAATGTTCAGCAAAGAAAAACTTGCAAGTCCACAACTCCCTAATAGCAACCTTAAGGGAAGCATGTCTGTGCAGGTGCACACATACACACACACACACACACACGCAAGTACACAGCATCTTTGTGAATGACTATGACAGAGCAGAGAAGCACTATTCTCCACAGTGAAAACTTCTGTGCAGTAAAAAAATAAACAAGCATTCTATGGTCCCACCATATGGCAAATGAATAAAAAACAAATAAAATACTCAAGTGAAAACAAATATTTGTACTCTTATCTTGGGCAGAGTAGAACTTACAATGTTATGTCTAAGCCATTCGCAAATACCCTTGTAAGTGTGGTCTTGTCATTCACCTAAACCATAACAACGACAAAACCTTGGTTCATTAATCACCGTACAAAACCCACCTTTACTGCATGGATTCCTAAGTCCTCTTCAAAGTATTTGTTGTGGCTCCAAAGTAAATGTTTACATCATCATCATCATCGTTACTATATTTTGTCATGTGCATGTACACACGACAGTGAGGAGCACACACACACCTCTGAGCTGGGTTAGCTCAAGACAAAAGAATCAGTGGAGAAGGAGACACAATCGTTATATGTTTCCTCTATGTCCCTATGAAGCACTGTGAGTGGTAACAGTGTAAGGAAATATCATACCACGTTGCAGTCTTCATCAGCTACACAGCCCAGGAATGTAAAGCACCCTTTACACTTTATATGCACCCTAAAATGTAGTGGGGTTTTTGTGTTTTTTTTTATAAAGACTTTATTTATTTGATAGAGAGAGAAAGAGCACAAGCAGGGGGAAGCCACAGAGGAAGAAGGAGAAGCAGGCTCCCCACTCAGCAGGGAGTCCAAGATGGGGCTTGACAGGGGGCTCGATCCCAGGACCCTGGGATAATGACGTGAGCCAAAGCAGACAATTAACCAACTGAGCCACCCAGTGCCCCTGTTGTATGTTTAGTAATCCACTTTGGCTCTATCATCCTCTGATTGACAGAATACCTACTCATGACCTCTAAGAGAGCAACTCTTCCTTTTCAGTCTTTCAGAACAAGAACCCTAATCTGGGATCTTAAAATCTTTCACTGGAACTATTATACAACTCTCTGGTTATTCTCCATTTTGTGTGTGTCAGAAATTACCTTGCTAAAATGCACACTGAATTATATCAAACCCCTCATCAAAACTTTTAATTGCTCCCCATGGTCTAGGGATTTGCCCCAAATTCTAAGCCTGGGGCTCTGCTAGCTCTTTGGTCTCTCTTTTCCATCACATCTCAGAAGCCATTCCGTGCTCCAGGCATGCTGGATGAGGACCACACTGCCCGAACATGGCAAGGTGGTCCATCCTTTTCAACACAAGTCTGTCATCATCTTGCCTACTGACATCCTGCTCACCTTAATGCAAGCTCCCTGGTACTGAAGTTTTGCAATCTTCCTGTTCTTCTCCCATGGCATGCTGTTTGCATTTCTGTTTGGATGCATTTGGTTCTGCTTTATATTGAAAATTTGGTTTAGTTGTTTTCATCCAACCCTTTCTTTAATTTATAAACTCCTTATAAGCCGTATTCCTTTTTTATCACCATATTCCACATTCTTAATAAATAGTTCATTGTCTTAAATTTAGCAAATTTATAATCCAGTTTGTAAAATAGTAGTGCTTGTTTTCCTTTAATTTCTATCCTTTTAAGTTTTAATACCATCAGCAAAAGAAAACAAACTAAACAAAGTACATCCCAAATCTCTGCACTGTTCTCCCTAACCCTCTGACCGGCCTAGACAGACCCAAGATACTTCATTCTGAATGCCCGTGGTAACATTTGGCACATTATTCTGAACTCGCACATTTATGCATCTGTGTTCCCCAGGAGACAGAAACCTTTAGGGGCACATGTTCTTTCTTATTATTCTCTGTTTCCTGAGTCTCATGCTGTAGTACACACACACATACACACACAGGTACTGGTGGAGGGTTTTATAGACCTTTGGATGCCCTTGGATGGAAGAAATTGGATGTCCTTGATTAACTTTATCTACTCTTTAGTTTTTAATTGAAGATTATAAAGAGCAAAACTAAAAACAGATCAATACACTGCAGTTCTGACAATTTTCTTATATCTATTTAATCAACCAGGGCCTGATATGAACTACCTGGTCTAGTACTGTCAATCTATCTGCTTAAAGAGCCTGAATATAGTGAATAAATCTCTTTACCAAAGACTAAGGTAAGAAAAAAAAAAGTCAATATGTTGATCAGCTTTTCTTCCCTCCGTGACCATGTGAAATTCTGTTTGTTATTTCATCATACTGATGACCTTGTCTTTTAGTCATCTCCTCTGCAAAATGGAAGTAAAAAATACCTATACTGGGACTTCGTGAACACTTAAAACAACCACTTGAGTGATGTAGTAGAACACAGTTCATGAAGGTAAAGCACGATAATATCAGGATTGTACTTTGTCATGTAACATAATGAATTTTCATCTTACCAAAAAAGAGTAAATCTAGATATAAGAGGAAGCTGTTTGGAAAGAGATAATGTTTACCATGAAAGCTCTGACACTGAAAAATAAAACTAAAGCCAGCAAAGATCTCTATAATCCTCACTGTCCTACATTTGGTAAAGATGAAAATAATTACAGTTTATTTTCAATTTCCCTTGTAATGAGCATTTGAATAAGAAAAATGTAAAAGTTATCATTACAAAAATATAAAAGTTCGTACTACTACTACTTCTGTGTACAAAAATGGAGTAATGATGGCTGAGTTACATGTTAATCAATCTGAGAATGATTTATATTGAGTATTAGCAAAGGATTTCTAAGGTGACTTTCCTACCACTGGGTTACTTCTTACAGATTCCCGATTTTTTAAAGTTTAAAAATACATTACAGATTGTTGGAACTCATGTGATTTACCAAACGTCCCAAGTTTCAAATTATAAGTACAGAGGACAGATTTAAACAATATTGGTAAAAATAAAAATGCTCGTATACACACATTCCATGCAAGCTTTATTTTTCTCATTATGCTTTTTAATAGATATTTTCCACATACCACTGGATACCATGTAATTATCAAGTTGTTGAAGAAATATTATAGATGAAATACTTCTGGTTGAAGTATTTCTAATTTATAATTATCATTGTGGTCCAGGGTAATGGAACACAATTTACTTGTGACGCATCTCTGATGAAGATGCATGGTTTAAAAAGTAAAGGTATTAATTTACGATATATCAAGTAAGACAATAGTGATACAATCCAGGACGTGCTTAGGTAAGGTTAAAACTGTCAAAAAGAAAAAAAAAAAAAAAAGGTCTCATTTTTTCTTTTTTTTTTTAGCCAACAATAGGTAAAAAGGAGGAACTATTCAGATTGTTTTTGATTTGTTTTTCTCCCTCAGAAAAAGTTCACACTAATTCAGTGGCAATGAACATGCATTCCAGGGTCCTGGTTCACTTACTTAGTAGTTGAGGGGTACAACTGCTAGGTCACCAGGGCAAAGGAGTCAGAAGCACGGCTACTGGGTCTCTGCTCTGCCCTGGATAACCCTTAAATCACGGTTCATTCGTCTGCTATAGATCGGCATCCATAAAAGATACAGGTGGCCTTGCACATTGAAGTGAGGATACAATAAAGTAATGCATTTGGGAATTTTTGCAAAAAATTAACTTTCTATCCATATTTATTATTTCACCTATGGGGCACAATAGAATTATCTCCATCCCCTAGGGGAGAGAATCTTGCTTTTATTTGCAACAGTTCTACATTTATGCCCATGGCATGGTTACTCAGAACTTCATGCTAAGAGCTGCATCTTTGTCCCAGGGACCCAGTGGTAACAACTCAGAAAACCATTCTCTATTCCACACAGCTATGCGTGCCTCCCTAAAGAAATCTCCACACTGCTCATCTCATCCGCTCTCTGGTTGCTGTCTCCAGGCCACATCCAGAACTCTCAGACAGCTTAGGAAATCCGCCTTGAGTCAAATTGTAACTGATCAAAACTCCTCCTAATCAAAACTCCTCCTCATGCAGTGTCACTGTTAGCACGTCATGTTCCCTGCTTCAGGGCTTCCCCGTAGTACCTTGCTCACTTAGTTTTAAACTCCAAGTAGTCAACCAGAAGCAGATAAAAAGCAAAGCCCTTGAAACATCAAGCTTTTTGCTCAAGAGGATAATTTCCAATCTTACTTTTTAAATGGGGGCTGGTTGAGCAGTTACAGGAGGCTGACACAGGCTATTCAACATGGGGTCCAAGGACGGGTGCCATCTGCCCAAGTCCAGGTAAGTACAGAAAATTGAGAGGAATGGCTTAGCAATTTTCATAGTCATTTTATAGAGCAATTGAATGTCTGTTGAGCCCAATAATAATGGAAAGAAATGAGGGCTGGATTTTCTAAGTAATTAATTTTTAATATAGTTGAACAATTATTAGATTATAAAAAAGTATGTTCTGTGTTCTCTAAAGACCCTTAAGTTTGCAAATAAACAAGAAAAACTTGGCTCCTCACTGCAGATGAGTTGAGAAGCACTGGGCCCCTGGATAAAACCTATGTGAAAGCTCTTTTCCTATCCATAGGAAAACTCTTTTCCTATCCTAACATTAAGCAAAACATGAGGCTACTATCTACCAGGGTGGCACAGGGCAATTGAAAAGACCATCTTTAAGACTTGCGCAGATATCCCGTACATGGCATTTTGGAGAAGGGATTCAGGTTCAAGTGGCAGAGGACGTAGCATGTTTGCCAAATACTTCCTGAAGTCATTTGCGTTGTATTGCCTTGTGCATTCAGAAATACAAACAATAATGGTTAACAGAAATATAATTCTGGAGTCTACACTGGGGGAGAAAACTTCTATGCATGTATAATTTAAAAAGAGAACTACACTATCTTAACCAATTCTGATACAAGGATTCTATATGTCCAGTGTGACCTGGTAGAAGCCAGTGCAGGGACAAAGATACAAGATACGGAAAAACACAGTATTTCAGGGATAAAGTGGAAGTAGGAGGGCAAACAGAGAAAAGGAGCTAGTCCAAGAGGAGAACAGACAGTAACTGGTCATTTTCACCCTTATAAATAAGATATTAGTAAGGGGGGCTGCTGGTTAAACTTTAAAACCACAGTCAGTATATACCTTATTTGTAATTTGTAATAACTATTTGGTAAACTTGGTTTCAAATACTGTCACTGAGTAGTTAATGTTAGTCTAGCTAATTCTTTCTAGCATCTTTATAAAATCACAAGTATCTTTTTAGTTGTTATTTAAAGTACCAGGTGTGAAACAGCACCTCAAGGGCACCTGGGTGGCTCAGTGGGTAAAGCATCTGCCTTCAGCTCAGGTCATGATCTCAGGGTTCTAGGATCAAGCCCGGCATCTGGCTCTCTGCTTGGTGGGAAGCCTGCTTCTCCCTCTCCCTCTCCCTGCCATTCTACCTACTTGTGTTCTGTCAAATAAATAAATAAAATCTTAAAAAAAGAGAGAGAAACAGCACTTCAGTCATTACACCTGAACGAAAGGGATACAATTGGCATCACCCTTGAGCACAAGCTGCACTGTCCTGGAAAAACAGAGACTGGATCAGTCTGTTTCTGTCTCCATCTAGAAACAATAATCTTCTATTAAATCTTCTATTAAAAGTGAATACGGAGTATCTCCTCTGGGCCAGGTGGAGGGGTGTGTCTGAATGCAGACAAGAGAGGCAGGGTGGAGAAGGGTAGCCTAAAGCTTGGAGCCACGCTGTGGGCATTTTCATGAGCTCAGGGAGAGAAAGGTTGTCAGCAGACCACGTTGAACAAACAATTGCAATTCTGATGACCATTAAAAAAAAAAAGGTATCCACGGAATGCCGAGAAATCATCTGTCAGGAAAATCAAACCAAGTTCAGAGGTTCAGGGAATTGCTTTTTAAAGAAATGATATTTAAGTTGAGACAAGAAACCTATTACTAAGAAACCGTCTGACAGAGGGCAGAACTTGCTTTCCAGAAAGGCACTTGACTAAGGATGGAATAAATTCCTTTTTAGGAACCTTCAGGCTGAGTAATACGCAGGATCCACTAATTTATAATAGAGAGTACTTTTTGCATGTGATACACAAAAAAAGGCTTTAAGTGTAAATATATCACAGTCTATATTCTGTAAACATCTATTTAAATAATTAAAAAATTTTTAAAGTCTACAGAACAGTTTGCTGATCTTAACCTACTGTTTGGCTACCAAAGTTATTATTTATTGAAGTTCAGAATGTAGGTTTCCTGCATCAACATTACCCGAGATGTTGGTTAAAAATGCCAATTTCTAGGTTTGGTCCTAAGTCCAAAGAATCAGAATCTCTTTGAGATGGAACCAGGAATATGAATTTTCAGTCAGCATTCCAGATAGAAAATTCTGGCCTAGCAAATATAACCAGTTATATACAAACCTCTTTAGGCCAATAACAACATGGCTTTAAAATTGTTCACCACTGTCAACTAATTTGTATTTATAATTTATTCTACATAAGATTATTGAATAAAATTTTGTGTTGATTTGTTTATATATTTTACTCAAAAGGAAACTGTCCCTTCTCTACCCAAAGTTATAAGGGAAAAGCAAACAATATACATTTCTGTATCCATCTTATACCCTGTGATACTTATTATCAAGATGCAGAAATGATGTTAGGCTCTGGAAATCCCTCTGGGGCCAGAAAGATAGGCTAAGAATAACAAAATCTCCTGCTATATTCCACATGTTTACTTTGGTTGGAATCAGACATCCTGGTGGTATACTCCATTTTTTTCCTAAAGAAATACTTCATGTCTGCTCAAAAAAATTAATAGTTTCGACTACTGTATGTTTATTATTAAAAGGTTGGATATATTAGAGCCAACAAAGAAACTGATGGTAGAAAGAAAATATGTATGCTCTCAGCTAAACCTCAGAGGTCATTCCTCTAGGTGTCTGTGGTGTGGCACTCCTGCCCCACCCCACTTTCCCCCTAAGGGCTGAAACTCTTCCTCAAGTGCTGGAGATGCTGGGATCCTCTGACTCTCAGTCCATTTCCACTTGCTTTATGAAAACTTGCTCTGTACTGGAGAGAAATGCCTCATCTAATGCTATAGAGCTTCCTGGGGTAGGAAGAATAGACGGGGCCAGGAAATAAAGGGGTAGAGTGGGAGTGTCCATGTTATCCCTCCTTTCTCCTGCCCCACTTGTGGACTGCGGGCTTCCTATTCCTAGAGCAGGGTGATTGCACCAAGTTCATGCTCTCTTGTCTCTGAACTCCCAGCACCAAGGGACCATCCCCATAGGTGTAACTGGCCTTGCTCACTGGGAGGAGGTGGGCTTCTCCCACACAATGGGGAAGACCAGGTTTCACATCTGGACGCTTGGGAGTTTCTTGGTACTCCCTTGCTCCATTTTGATGGTAAGTGGACAAGTGTTAAGACCCCAGCCTAGGGCAGACTGGGTGGTTAGAAGAAATGGGGTGAGTATCAGTCGTAACCTGAAAATCAGCTACAACAAGAGGGGCTGCACTTCATCCTTCTAACTTTCCTGTAAATTCCTCCAAGAAGAGAGGGTGACATGTTTCCGTAAGAGCTGCTCTCTGAATGGATTACATGAGGTGAAGGGATTTGAGTGGGGTGAGGCAGGCGGCCTTTTAGGGGTTGTCAAGACAGTTCCACTCCTTTCCCAAACCGGTGAAACACTGGAAGTGTTGATGGCTGACATTTCTCAGCTAAGTCCTTCCCTCAAATTGTCACTTTTGAGACATTTACAAAGCTGGCAAGTTGTCAAACTGCCAAAAAAAGAGCCACATTTGCCAGAGGTAATATTTTTTTTTCTTGGGGGCATCCCGTATCCAAACTAGCAGATGGGAGGCTTTAAAGCTCCTTCTTTTCCCCTCATTCAGGAAAACTGTGAAGATCCTTTCCAGCTCCACAGCTCCCCAAAGCTTAGCCATGATCTAGGCTGCAACTGGTTCCAACACTTGCGTCTGCGGGATCCCACTTCTCTCCCTTCCTTCCTCCCAAGTGTTGATTCCAAGAATGCTCTGCAATTAATGCCCTCCAGGCGAATCCCTGTCTCAGTCTGTTTCTGGGGACCTGACCTGCTGCATGCGGACAGGTAACCAGCTCAGTAACTAATGAGCGGCAGAGCCTGGCTCTCTGCGGACATCTGTCCTCACACACACCACATGGTCTCCTGCAGAGGCCTGGGAGAGTGAGAAGCACATCTGCATAATCTGTTGAGAGCTGTGTACTCCTAGATCAGAAGCAGTGGCAGCTGAAGAAGCTGCAGGGTGGTAACGTTAGGACACATAACCCTGGGCAGAGAGCTGCGCGTTTCCTTCGGTCGACACCTGATATACTTTTTTTTTTTTTCCCTCCATGCTCCCAACTGCTTTGATTTCTAGAAACTTCATCCCATGAGTGATCCAGTCACCAGAGAGAGGAGGATTCACTGGGCTGGTCTCCTTTGAGAAGCAGCAGCAGCAAAATGCTCTTAACTCAGTGAGCCCAGAGCTAAGTGGGCATGCACGTCTCCTCATTCGACGCCCTTGTTCTCCCCACTCAGGGCGAGTGTCTTATGTTCACTCACGTCGTGTGATGCCCAGACCTACTACAGAATGGTTCAATCAGAATATGAGTCCATTGGCCCAGGCGTTTTTAAAAAAAAAAACAAAAAAACTCTTCAGGTCATACTATTATACACCCACTATTAAGAATCATGGGCCTAAAAGAAAGAAAGAGAGAAGAAGCTGAGGGAAATGTTTTTTGCATTTTACTGATAATATTGCTTTGAAAGACAGAGAAAAAATAAGTTTATTAACAAGCTAAAAAAAGAGAAAATAAGCATGTCTGTGGAGCTTAGCCAATAATTTGCTTAAAGGGTGCAGATTTTAAAATCATACCTCAAGAAAAAAAAATCCCTGGCAGAATTTCAATAAACACAAGAGCTCCCTAAGTGAAAAAATAAACCTGTTTCACATGACAGGTCTCTCCATGGGATATGTAATTGCCTCATCTAAAATATAGCAGGTTTAAGAAATAAAAAGACCATATTCTGGCTCAGGTGACCTAAGAAGAGCTAAGCCATGTTTTCTTCTCTTAAGCGAGATATCATTTAGAAATAAATGAGGAAAACAAAGTTCCTTCTCAGCCTTCTTAGCTAGTGCCCAACACAACCACAAGTGACTGCAAAATCCTGACTTCCCAGGAATGACCACCTTGAGCACAGTGTTTACATGACCTAAGGATAAAAGTTTCCATAAACAAATGCAATAGGATTAGTAAGTCTAGAAGAAAAAAAAAAAAAAAAGTGGGGGGGGAGGGGAGCAAGAGAGTGAAGGGGAAGAGATGGGCAGCAATAAAGCAAAGTCAATAACTGTTGACACAAGAGTGAGACATCCTCAAACAGCTCTCATCTCGCAGAGCCTAGAAAGCCACCACTGGTTTTCCCAGGAGGACTGCTCGTGGCTGTCTAGCTTTGCATACAGGTTGTTCTGATATTACCAGCAGGACTCCCTCCCGTAGTATCACGGAGATGCAGACAGACAGAGAGAGCACGAGTGAGCCACGTTCCCCCTGCTAAGGTGCAGGCAAAGGAAGATGGGTGACTACATTGCTTAAGAATGATTTTTGCAGTTCTGTTTAGCTTTTAAACGGATGACATTCTAATCTGGAAAATGTAATGTTATCCGAGTACTTTCTGAACAGCACATTTATTTCGTAGTATGACTCTGTCCCTTCTTCTCCAAAGAGTATCAAAGAGTAGAGCCCTACTCGGCTATCCGTTAATTCTCAAAACTGGGATTTAAAATGAATAAAATAAGCTCTGTGGCAGCACAATCGCAATTGCTAGAGGGAATCAGAATCATACTGAAGCCGATTCACATCTGTATCAAGCACCCCGGCACAGGGACAGGACAAGAACCAGGGAAAATGGGGCCAGTGCTGTGGACACCGCGCCCATGTTGGACAACCCTAAAGGACTGGTATCTTCTTGGGACTTTAGTTCATTCATCTACAAAATGGATTGAACTAGGAGGTCTTAAGACATTCCCTTTTATCCCTAAAACTCTATACATCTCCTCGAAGTAAACATGAGTGAACCACAGCCATCCATCCATATTCCCAATATATCCTGTCTTACTCCACGGACTGCATTTGACGGTGAAAGCTAAGTTTTAGATGTATGATAACGCCTAAGCTGGCACTAATTTATAAAATCACATATAAGAATTGTGTAGTTATGCCACCTTGGGAAAGTTGAGAGTATGTTAGAACACATTCAGACCACTGTATCCTTGGAAAAATCCCGTAGATTTATAAGATTCTTTACTATAATTTGAAAATGTCTGTTTTATAGTGGCTCATGGAGGGGAAAAAACCACTAAGACATTTATTTCTGGGCACTTGGGAGGATGTTTTGCATTTGTATAACGGCTTGCAATTTGGTTAAAATAATTAAACAGAATTAGTTTTTAATTTAAAAATCTATGTTAAGAACATACACAAGGTATCTTTAAAGGGCATGTCAAAATAACACGCTACCTAAACACACGCTAACACGCTACCTAAAACTGTTTGGACAAGTACACTTATTTGAAAGGAACTATTCATGGTACTTATAATTTGGTATGCACAAATTCTATTAGTATCACTTACAAATATACACACAAAGGAAACCCATTTGCTCTTTCTTTCCCTGAGATTCACAATGTTATACATTTTCTCTGTATTTCATCCTGTCCCATTACAGACACACGGTTCAGATGTATTATTATATTTCAGTTTGAAAGAGTACAAGGCTGTACTGTGACGATAATGATTTCCTGGTAGAAGCCTACTGCTGACGGATCCTAATACAGAGGAACTTTCCTGGAGGGCATCATTGCAGGTGGTTATTTCCCCTCTTGCCTTCTATGCTGCTTCCATTAACTAAAACTTTCTTCGCTGTGGACCCCAAAAAAAAGAAGAAGAAGAAAAAGAGTGCTGACTGTATCTCCTTCCTTTTAACGGCTTGTGAGTGAAATAAGCAAAGAATCCCATAACAGAATACGTACATGTTGCCGCATCAAATATAAAACAGTAATCACTATGACCAGCTGGGTCTGGCCTGCAATGCTGTGTGAAATGGGACCAATCCAACCATGAAGTTAAGACAAAATTTTCCTGCAGGCTTCATCCAGTCTAACTCAAAATCCCATCACTCCTGTTAAAGAACATACTCCTCTACACCTTCCTGTAACCTTATCTTCCTTTGCTTTATGTTTGCAACGCTGACTTTTACCCACCCTGCTTCACATATTGTTTTATAGCTCTCTTATTCAAAGAGCTAATAGTGAGAACTAATATTTATTGAGTGTAATTATGTGCCAGACACTGTGGTAAAGGGGGTCTTTAATTCTCTCGACACCGTCTGTGGTTGGCATTACTGGCCTAATTCTATCCGTGAGGAAACTCTGCTTTAACAGCATTCAGTGTTTTGCCCAAGCTCACACAACAATATCCCAGACTTGACCTAGGTCATACCGCAACAGAGTCTGTATTCTACCCATTCTTACCTATACTGCGCTGTGCCCACCCATCTCCTATGAGAGATGAATGGCCTGCAAGATCCGGGATCCTTGCACTCTCCCGTATGAAAAACCCAGCCATTAGTGAGTCAAAACATGGCTTTACAGCGACGGAATTTCCAGTTTTTGTTTCTGATCTCTTGTCCTTCGCCCCCCTCCCCCAGTTGTTGATTTCCAATATGCCACCCTCAATAGTCCGCCAATTTTGTCATTTTACCTGCCCATCAGCACTGCCCTGAATTGGATTTTGTTATTTCTTATATACATTAACAGCATAGAAATTCGACTTTATGAAAACTTGAGGGCTTTTAACTGTCCTCCCCTCCTTAAACATCTCTAACACATAGTATTTCAAGGCTGTCATATATATGCCTCTTACTACACTGCACTCATTTTATTGCTCTCCAGCTCAGGGGTAAGGATGTCTCCCTACAATTTTCCATACTAAAGATCAGCTTAGCATTCAATGTCTCCAGTGGCATGAGCTCAATGACTGTGATATGCACAATAATCATATATTCCAACACACGAAAAAAGAAATATCACAATTTTATGATGTTATTAATTGTACCTGGCATCCCAATTTCTGAGAGTAAAATGGGAAAACAAAATGCGTCTTATAACAGGCAGAATGTGTTGCCTTTTGGTTTTTGTCTCTTACTTCCCACTTGGAACTCTCCCACGTTCTTCTTCTACTTCCCCCTTCTGAAATGCAACAGGCTTTGCAAAGCAAGAATACATGCCTAAGGCTTTCTACAGTCAAACCCACCGGATTCCATGCCAAAATTATCCATATTTTACATTTATCTAACATGAAAATCAAGGAAAGCCAAGTAAAAGTGAAAAGAGCACATGAAGCACTGAATATTATATGTGGCTCAAAGAAACGTAATGACAACAGCTTCAATAAATGACAGCATTTTGTTCCGTACTGCCACAGCATGCATTTTCTCTAGAACATCTTTCAAGATAATCTTATTTTTATTTTCTTTACAAAATCAAGTCTCCATTGCAATCATGCTGAGTGACAGTAAATTTCCGTGACAAGTACAGTGTGATCTGATGTGGTAAGCTCTTTACAAGTTACCACCATTAACGAAAAAAACTGTTCTAATTTCTGGGGTACCAATCACAGAATAGATGGTGATAATACTGTGGTTGGGGCCTTTAATCCAGGGAAAATGTTTGTTTTGTAATGAAATGGAAGGAAGTGTATTCACTGGAATTTTTCATACATCTATTTATGAGGAAGAAAGGTCTTAAAACATGTGTGGGAAAGAGAGAGACAGCCACCCCTTCCTCAGAAACACTCCAGTTGTAAAGAATGATTAGTAATTCCTTTGGTATAAATAAAAGAGAAGGAGAAATCATAGCAGGATGATCCATGGAGGAAGGGAGAAGAAAAGCTACTCAAGCCTTTTGGCAGGGTCTCAGAGATGGCACAGCCAAGGACTAAAGTCCAATGAGGGGGCTCTGTTAAGAGGAACACTGTATGATACTCTCCATGGCCTCACTTAACTTTAAAAAATATTTTTCTTTCGGGGCGCCTGGGTGGCTCAATGGGTTAAAGCCTCTGCCTTCAGCTCAGGTCATGATCCCAGGGTCCTGGGATCGAGCCCTGCATCGGGCTCTCTGCTCGGCGGGGAGCCTGCTTCCTCCTCTTTCTCTGCCTGACTCTCTGCCTACTTGTGATCTCTGTCAAATAAATAAATAAAATCTTTAAAAAAATATATTTTTCTTTAAATGTTGTAGGATTTTTTTTTTTTTTTTTGGATGGCCATTAGCAAAGAGCTGAGTTTTGAGGCAGGCCAAATAAAATCAGGTTGCATGGATGAGATGTGTCTTGGAAATGGAGAGGCAATGGACACAGTGAGGAGGGTCCTTCTCCTGTCTGCTGCAACATGGAAAGAAAATAAAAAGGCTACAAAATGTGTTATTTTAGAATACAATACTGTATTAGTCATATATTATTTACCTTAGGAAGATGATACACATATTCTCCAATCTGTATTTTTTTTTTCCAATAAAAGGCAAGAAGATCGAAACATAAAATGGCTAACACATAGCCCTAGAGTGGAATACTGCCTGCTGCTTCATCTGCAAGCTTCTGGGACGGGGATGACAATGGAGCTCTTTCAAGGTTTCGGCATTTGATTCTTCACTTATACTCCACAGGCACTGACCTCCTTTTGAGCCCTAGAGGGCCCATCGATTCAGTCCTTGGGAGTACAAAACCCAAATAACCCTCCTTTTCCTTTTCGTCTGTCTTCCAAATTCTCTAAAAGGTCCTCCATATGCTTCACCACTCTACAGAAAACACTGGCTTCGGCCGCCATGCTTGGGGCTCCACAGAGTGTGGCTAGAATTTCTCAGAGCCATTTTTTTGGTGCCTAGAATGTCAGCCTTAGGGGCACTTCGGAAAAATAATAACATACCCCCATAAAATAAATGGTTAATGTCATTTTCAAACCTCAATATCCAAGTACCATATAAACCAATTGGCATGCTAAACAGAGAAAAGTTACTTAGTCAAATGTCATTTAATTAAAAGCCAGAGATATCAATTTAAAATAAAGGCCAAAGAGGAACAAATGAAGAAAAGAAGACTGGAGAATTCATTCAACTCTTGGGGCAGAAGGAATCCAGACGAGGTAACTTGTATTTGTTTCCCCAATAACCCTGTCATATTCTAAACAAATGACTAAAACTAGTGATAGGATTTACTGGATAGACTCCCAGAACAAACATTAAATTACTATTATATATTATATCATTTAACATAGCCCCTAAGAATTCTAGCGGAATGTCTGGCATCAGTCTAAATAGTGACTAACAGTGGAAAGCAGAACACAGTCTGTGATCAGAAGGCTTGGGGCTAAGGCTTGCTCTATCACTTATTAGCTATGTTTGTAACTTTCAGCTTTAATTTTCTCATATAAGGAAGTTAACTAGTGATATCCTTTTCCCCCAACCTTGAAGAGTTTTTGTAAGACTCAAGTGAGATAAAGTGTTTAAAAATATGGCTTACAAACTATGAAACAGTAAATAAGTAGCAGTTTTTGTTATGTTAGTGCTATTTAAAAACTCCACATAGAAAGGACAGTGTCTCAGGACCAAAATATCTTGTTGGTTTTTGTGTGCGCGTGTGTGCGTGTGTCTGTGGGTGTATGAATATGTGTGTATGTATACATGTGTGTGCACGCGTGTGTATGAATACAAATAAGATAATTATATAATACTGAAATATTCACATGCACATATAAATATATGCATACATATACAAACACACTCATACATAAACTCATAGATACTTTGTTTCGAATGGAGATAAGGGCTATAGATCTAGATAGACTGAGATGTTTCGTTCCTAATTTTCAGATTAGATTCTTTTAAGTTTTTTTTTTTTAAGATTCTATTTATTTATTTGACACAGAGAGAGAGAGCACAAGCAGGTAGAGTGGCAGGCTGAGAGAGAGGGAAGCAGGCTCCCTGCTGAGCAGAGAGCCCGATGCGGGGCTCGATCCCAGGACCTTGAGATCATGACCTGAGAGGCTTAACCCACTGAGCCATCCAGGTGCCCCCAGATTAGATTCTTCTTGAAGCATTTTGCAAATTTATAAGATCGTTGCCTCAAAAGCAAGAATATTAATGAAATTTTAAACACTTTCATAGTTCTGAATGCACTTTTGCAAATAGAGTTGTGTGTGTTCATGGTGTCTAAATAATACACTACATTACCCACAGTGACTCACTGTATGTACTTCACAATTTAGTGGATGTGTTTTGAACCAATCAAACACCTTTCATAAATAGTCTATAAGAGTGGCTTTTCTACCAATCATACTAAGATTATTTAATGCAGCATTTTAAAAAAAAAAGTATTTCTGAGTACTTGGATGAACAGGAAAAGGATGAAGAACAGCGAGAATGTAAAAATCAGCATATTGTAGAGTGCTTGCCCATACCTTCACTCCCAGAGGGCCCTTTTATGACCAAGATGAAAAGTCAGTTCTTCTTTCCTAAGTCATCAATCCTACATGCTTCATCATCAACCAGGTTCAAGAAGTTGTTTTTCTCACCTACCTTCTATGTTTAGGGACTTGAGGGTTTCATTAATGAACATCTCTATGTGGCTATCCCTCAGGCAACTTCAAATTCAACAATGTCAAACTGCAACTTAATCTGGTGCTTCCTGTCTAGAAACATGGATTTACCACTCACTGTAAAACACTTACTACGTGGACGGTACCTTTGCTGATGCTGTAGAAACAACTGTGAGAAGACAGGGAACCTCTCTTCTCCCCTGTGTATCCCTCCAGACGTTCTCAGCAACTCAGTTACAATTAATATCATACCTATTTCCAAATAACTGTTACTCATTTTATCCTTTTTATCCTCATTCTACCATATTTCAGTCCCCACCATCTCCTGGCAGGAATATTTAGTCATCCCTGAATCGAAGCCTTCAGTCTTCTGCCTCCCATCTTGCCTCCTTCAATTTAAAAGCCTTTAACACTGGCAGAGTTGGCCTTTCTGGAATCCCAGTTGGCTCAAAACCAACCTTCAAATGTACCAAAAGACAAGAAAGAACAAAAAGAAAACAAACAAGTAAATTCCTTAGCAAATACATTAACGTTTCATGGTGTGGCTCTTGATTCATGAATGCCACCCTTCTCTTGTCCTCTTTGGCATCTGAAACACTCACAGACCCTGAAGAAATTATATTATCTCACAAAGCTATGCCTTGCACAAACTACTCCTTTGGAACAAGAACATCTTTTTCCCTTATCCCATTTATTTAGGGACCACTTTCTCATCCTTTAAGGCTCAGCTGAAATATTATCTTTTTTTAAAAGACTTTTGCCTGATCTCCCCAGGCTGATTTTTGTGTTCTTGCCTTTAATCTTTCATTGCACATTTATAAAATCCACTAACACTGAGGTTATGTGAAACTTTCCTCATGTTATTGTGACCTGCAGAAAAGACAAACAACTTTCTTTGCATATTTGTATCGCCAGTATATGGCTACGTGAGTGTACAGCCCATGTACAAATGTTTAATCAAAGAGCAAATTAATGCATACCCTGAAAAATCTCATGATGACAGGACTTCTTAAAGGACCATTACAGACCATGGACTGATCTTTCTTTCTTTCTTTTTCTTTTTTTTTTTTCTTTCTTTCTTTTTTTTTTTTTTAATTTCCTGATCCCATAAGCTTGGTTTCAACAGGCAAACCATCTTAGCTACAGGTAAAATCTAAACTTGGATAGGGTGAAACTGTCCTGAGCAGATTTTTTTTTTTTTTTAAGATTTTATCTATTTTCTTGACAGAGAGAGAGATCATACATAGGCAGAGAAGCAGGCAGAGAAAGAGGGGGAAGCAGGCTCCCAGGTGATCAAAGAGCCCGATGTGGGGCTCGATCCCATGACCCTGAGATCATGACCTGAGCCAAAGGCAGAGGCTGAACCCACTGAGCCACCCAGGCGCCCCCGTCCTGAGTTGATTCTCAGTGAAGACTCTGACTCTCACTACCTGACTGACATCTAAGTGAAGCAGGTCCAATTCTGCTTCTCTTTCTCCCCATTTTAGTACACACATAAATAGCCTTCACTATGCCAGCGTGTGGCAAGTGGCATGATGTGAAAAGTCTAGCTGGTCAGTGAGTTAGTGACTTCAGGAGGCTGTGAGCCACTAGAAACTTGAACTTGGTATTAGTTGAGCAGACAAGCGTATGGCCCCTACGAGTCCGACCTGGAGCGTTAAAAACATACAAATACCTGCTCATACCACACAAGATGGCTTACAGCTATGCAAATAAACTTTACATATAATGTGACAGATAGAGTCTCCTCTGTCATTCTTCCTTCCCCCTCCCTCTTTCTTTCTCTCTCCCCTCC
The DNA here is from genome assembly GCA_004024625.1 of Mellivora capensis. Taxonomy (NCBI): domain Eukaryota; kingdom Metazoa; phylum Chordata; class Mammalia; order Carnivora; family Mustelidae; genus Mellivora; species Mellivora capensis. The sequence continues at coordinate 42,929 of PISX010005414.1, forward strand.
CCTGACACCTTTCTTTAATTTCAGACACTATGTGTGTTATATAGGATGAATGGATTCCAGAAGGCACCCAATAGCCAGCTATTAAGTGATGAAGATCCCAAGTAGTTTCCTATTTTTATGTTTTTTGGTCTTTAAACCTCTTAAATGGTTTGAACCAATACTGTAGAATTTGGCTCATGGTAGAAATAGCTGTAAGTAATAAAAGCTTCCACTGTGATCCAGGATTTTTGAGGGGTAGGAACTGTGTGCATTAGTAGTACTTAATAAATGCTTATTTAAATAACCACCCATTATTCTGGGTGCCTTTTTTAGCTGAGCCTCTGCACCTAACCAGCCACAGCCTAGATGGTTCAACTTTAATGCACTGTCCACTTAATGAATCTGGATCAATTCCTGGTTATACAAGCTTATTTTCAGTGTGTTCAAAAGTACAGAGATCAGTAAAAAATATTGAAAAAAAAAAACACAAAAATCCTTACAGCTAATAGCTGCCTTTCTTCTTCCTCAATTTTAAGGCACGACTTCAGTATTTTTATCCTGCCAAGATGTATCCTGCTAAAAAGCAAATGTGATTTACTCTTCTCCATTCTTCATACTAACTGCTTACTTCTTTTGCCTTGAATTTCACCAACTTATTCAGGAAATATATTACCTATATATCTCCTGAGTGCACAGTCCTATTAGTCTCAGTCTACTTAGAAACTGTAGTTTCTTAGCTATATTCATCTGTGTAATGTATTTTAAAAATACTTACATCAGACCATCTGCTCAGTGCTGAGAATGCAAAAAATGAAAGACACAGATCCTCCCTCAAAGAGTTCATCCAAGAGAAGAGCCAGTCCAATAAACAGATAATTATAGCTCTGCCTTATATCCATAAAGCATATCCAGTCTTTCATGGCACAGAATTCAAAACTGAAGAACCTCAAATTTTGGTTTTTTCTCCATATCCTGATTGCTTAGCCCAAATGCCCTGAAATTTAGATTATGAATTTCTTAAAATCTGTTGCTGATATTTGAAAACTACTCTTCTCCTTCATGCTTTTAAGCATACTCCTGTAAATCTGGTAGAAGGAATGGCAAAGGCTCTGTAAATCTGTAAATTCTTATTAACTTACATTGAACTGACACCAAAACCACCTTTTACCATCAGCGGAGGCAGCGGCCACTATGGTAACAGCCCCAGCAGCCATAGAAATGCAGAACGGTTGATAATGAAGCTCCAAATCCAAGTTTCAGTAATCCTTCTTAGACCCAACAGGTACCTAAATATACGTGGCACAATTTAATTAATTCAAATATTATCTAAACAAAATGTTTTGCCAGCAAAGTTTTTTTTCTTTCTACATATTTCTATATACGTGCATATGTATACATATCAAATCTCTACTAAAATTAAAAATAATTTTTGAGGGACGCCTGGGTGGCTCAGTTGGTTGGACGACTGCCTTCAGCTCAGGTCATGATCCCGGAGACCGGGAATCGAGTCCCGCATCAGGCTCCCAGCTCCACGGGGAGTCTGCTTCTCCCTCTGATCTTCTCCTCGCTCATGCTCTCTCACTGCCTCTCTCTCAAATAAATAAATAAAATCTTAAAAAAAATAATTTTTGATAAAAATTTCCTAAGTATTTTATGCATGACTCTCTTCCTGCACTATCAAAAAAAAATATTCCTTAAGATAATGACCCTTAAATTGTTTTAGTAAAAACAATATATGACAGGCCTGTGTCAGAAATAATTGGTTTTCATTGATGGGCAGGAAACCAAGGAAATTACCTGACCCAGAGAGGTATCGATCCTTAAAGCTATCCTTTTACAACATCATTTTGAACAAGAAACCAGTCCCTTCACAGACATATATTAATATATTCAATTAAACATTTTTAGTAGAGATTTATAATTTGCTATGCAAAGGTGGATTTATTCTGAAGCTAATGCACCTTAAGATTTAGGGCTCTGTACTTATACAAGTCATTCCCAAGATGCACACACTGGGGGGAAGTTGGCACAGCAATGTAATCAGAATTTTGTAAAATATCCAAAAGCTATTTTAAATATATATATATATATATATTTTTTCCTTATGAAGCTTTAGAGCCCACAAAACTTGTATCTTTCTGCCAGTTATCACTTTTTTTTTCAATGTTAGGTATTCTTTTGAAATGTCAAAGGTCATATCAAAATGTTTAGCTTGAAAATTATTTCCTCATCAATCCCCATTATACAATCAGGTACAGCCACGGTACAAACACAAGCCTGAATATGTGTCAAACATTACAGTGAAAACTTCATCACTGCCTATTCATGTTATAATCATATTAATGGGCAGCTTTAACTCAGATTAACGACCACCATTTACTTTATGCCAGGTCGTATCTCTGGACTTAGGGAACCAAAGATTTCGCATGCCAATGGAGGAGAAACATGTAGCTGCAATGAACACTACAATTATTTATAGCACATTTTAAAGTGAATGTTCAGTTTCTTACTATAATATGGAATTTAAAATTTTTGTTGCTCTCTTTATGATTACAAATTTTATTTTGCATATTTAAAAGTTAATTTTGTTGTAATCTTTGTTCTGGTTCCTTGTGGAGGAAATAAATCTATTTTTAAATTTTTTTCAGAGGGGCGCCTGGGTGGCTCAGTGGGTTAAAGCCTCTGCCTTGAGCTCAGGTCATGATCCCAGGGTCCTGGGATGGAGTCCTGAATTGGGCTCTCTGCTCAGCAGGGAGCCTGTTTCCCCCCTCTCTCTCTGCCTGCCTGTCTACTTGTGATCTCTCTCTCTCTGTCAAATAAGTAAACAAAATCTTGTAAACAATAAATTTATTTTTAGAGAAAGAAATATAGAGCTTGTGAGCTGGGTAGAGAGGGGCAGAGGGAGAGGGAGAATCTTAAGCTGGTCCAGGTCCAGGCAGAGGCCAGTGTGGGGCTCAATCTCACGGCTCTGAGATCATGACCTGAGATGATCTCCGGAGCCAAATGCTTAAATGACTGAGCCACCCATACACCCCAGAGATAAATCTCCTTCTAAATCACAGGACTTCACCATCATAATTTTCAAGTTTTCTTAGACAGTATCAACATCAGAATAAAATTAGGTTCTCCATCCATGATATATACAATGAAACCTAAAATTAATGCCACTAGGAAAATTATATATAAGTTCCCCAAACACCATTAGACATTTTCTCATTATGTTTGTCATTTATTCTCCTTCCCCAAGAGTTTTATATTTTCTCCTATATATAATATCTACTATATTGGGTACAGTTTTCTTAAAATGCTGGCTAAGAATTTACTGTTGAATTTTCTACAAATAAGTACTTTAAGTAAGAGAATGTGGTTATTAAATGACCAGATTTTGCCTTAATAATGAGACAATGAATTTCATGCTATCAGTTTAACCAAACATATTTTAATTAAATTGAACTAAAGACAGTATATAATCTTCTCTACCAGACTGGCAGCATACCTGAAGGAGATGATCCTGTTTTCATGTTGTTTCTATAGAGAACTATATACGTGTCCCTTTGATCCAATACAAATAGGTGTATTTTTAAATGACATATATATGACACATATGCTTATTTTGAATGTATTCAGGGTTTCTCTATAATTAGTTTCACAAAAGTTAGATTACATACATTATTAGATTCAGTCAAATCATAGTTTAAATGAGTTGCTCTGCAACTGAATTGTTGTAATAAATTATCCAGATTCTAGTTAATCCAAAAGCCATTAATCAAACTGAAGTGGCTGCAAATATCAAAAAAGAACACAATTTCAACTTCCTTACTATCTATTTCTCGGTCTATATACCAAATACCTTGTTGTAGAAGAGACTTATGGTGGCTCATAAACATACTAGATATAATAAGATAGCATAAATGAACAGCAAGGGCAACATAAAATACCAAATGTGCCCCCCCCAAAAAGGATTAAATAATAAGGAATCAAAAGATGCTATCAAAACTTGGTAACAAATTAAGTTCTAAGCATTCCGGAATGTCAAGGACAATTCCCCTCCAGCAGGCACAGAGATGGGTTTCCTAGGACTTATTTTCTCATACTGTATTTGAACTGCAGGTCATTGTTGTTATACCAAAGAACACTTAACAGGAAGTACACAGCCAGCCAGATAATCTGAGACCCCTTTCTTCTCTGCTATCACATGCTGCTCGCTCCGATCAGCCACACTGGCCATTTTTATTTCCTCAAACATATCAGCCACTCTCAGCTGAGGGTCTCTACTCTTGCTGTTTTCTGTTTGGAATTTACTTTCCCTGGGTGTCCACTGGGTTCATTCTGTATCTTCCCTTGGACTTTGTAAAAATATTTTTAGTAAAGCAGACCACCCTTTAAAAAAAAACTTCTCTATTGATACTCTTTATTCCCATCCCCTTGTGTATTTTTCTCTACATGATTTATCAGTTTCTGCAACAGTCTTTATTTTTATCTATTTGATTTTCCCTGTGTCCCCTACTAGGTGTGAGCTCCATTGTACCCTTGGTGTTTTACTCCATCCGCAATTTCAGCTAATACTACTGTTGCCTAACTTACTCTGCTCAGGATTTCCATCAAAAAGACCGAACTGATAAAATACGACGTCAGACATTTGCGAGCACTCTTTGCAATGTCTAATTCAGTGATTCTCAAGGTGTTGTCTCCAGCCCACCAATGTTCTCCTGAGTGGCCATAAAGAGATAGGTCATAATTTCCATAGAAATTTCTATACCATTAAATTGTCCATAGAAACCTTTTGCACCACTAAAGATTAGTACTATTATCTAAATAAATTTGGTATTTATAAACTAAAGTTAGGATGCGGTTATTATTGGTGGATTCTAACTCAGCATTCAATAAGAAACATGGTTGCCATGAAACAGCACAGTATTTTTGCCAACCTCTTGTGCCATATATGTGTATGCAATCAACTAAAAATCATACCATTTTTCAGAAAGGATCTATACTGTCAATGATGGTTTGAGCTTTTCAGAATATTCAATCATTGCTACTCATTTCATAGTTATCTTACTGTTAATTTATCTTCATCACCTTCAATTTACTTTTCCTCTGGTTTATTTACTTGAGGGGATTAGTTGCCTAATAATATTAAACTGTTCATGCATTGTGCTCAAAATAGGACTCATGCATTTCCTCTTTGCTAGAGTACATACAGTGGATCTTCGATCCATATTTGTGAACTCACCTGCTCACTGAAATGTATTTGTTCTTGGTCATTCATGGACATGTGCAGAGCAGCAAAAAAACGGAGTCTCCTTGTCCATACCCAACACTCTGCCTTCCTGTTTCAGCTCTCATATGGTAAAACACACTTTTCCAAGTCTATGTAATACCTTATGTTCATATTTTTATGCTTTTTATTGGCGCTTTTGCTGTTTAAAATACAGCCCCCCACACCCCGTGTATTGCTGAAGTGCTTGCTCTCCAGTATTAGCTAGAAGGCTAAGAAGGCTAAGGTGCCTTAGGAAAAAAAAAATACCTGTGTTAGTTAAGCTTTGTTAAGACACGACTTACAGTGCCATTAGCCGTGTGTTCAATCCTAATAGATCATTGCTCACCCATACTCACCCATCCCTCTCTAGATATCTTTAAACAAAAAAACATAAAATTATGTGTTGATGACAAGATGGAAATGTGACCAGAGCCTAACAAGAACTGAATCCTATATTTCCCCCAGGAACAATGGCTCAGTATTTTCTAATTCAGTGTTCATGGCAATTTTATGGAATATAATTAGCATAAATAAGAATTAACTGAACATGCAAAACCACTCATCCAACAGAAAATTCTGTCCACTTTAAAACTTCTGTTATCCTTAAATTCCATTTCTACCTACAGATAAAAATCAACCAACAGAATAGGAAAAAGACCCTTTGCCCTATTTAAGAAAGTAGTTCTTCCTCGTAAATGTCAGATATTAAAATGTGGTAGAAGAAATATAAGGAAAAGAGGAATAGAGGGAAGACAGAAAAGGAAGTGGGAAAAGTAAAAGTAAAAAGAGCTTGAACTGCTTATTCTATTCTGCATCTCCTTCCTTCTGAAAACATCACCTTCTAAAACATCTGAAAGGCTGACTTGTAAACACAAAATTATTTTTTCTCCTGCAAAATAGCTCTAAACTTGTACCAAGAAACGACATTCAAATAGTACATAAAATGCTTACAGTAAAAAAATAGTTATCATATGCACATTTGCATATATTTGCATAAATTTATATGTATGGTCAGATTATATTAGGCTATTTTAGAGAAAAATTTAAATGTTTTATTAACCTGATTTCTTACCTAAATCAATATTTCTCTTCTCAGTTATTTTTTATCATCTACTAACTGTCATTGCCAAAAAATTCAGCACATCTGACATATATAAGAAAACGAAGAGGGCCAACTGAAGTAAAAGGTACTAAGTACCACCATCAAATCTGATGATTCAATGTCAATTTTCTGATAAAATGTCAATGGTGTAGCCATGAGACAGAATTAAAGCTTGGCAGATGTTCCTTCCAGAACACTGAAAGAGGCTGTCAATTCTTCCCATTCTATCACATCTTAAGCAGTTCTTTGCTTGTACATTTTTTTTTTTTTAGCTCCACTGACTTCCAGAAAGTATTGGTGAGGACCACTTTTGACTCAAATCAAGACCAAAGTAGTGCAACTGAATCAGTATTAGAGATACAGGGGAAAGTCCTCATATTTGCCTCACTGCCAAAAGGCTGTGCATAATGGAAAGCAAGTAAGGCAGTTAAGGGCATACAATTTAAGGATAAACTCACTTCCAGTTTTAGGTAAGTACAAACCCTATCCTTTGTTTCCCTGAGAGCAAGCGCTTTCCTAAGGATGAGGCACTGAGGGCACAACATTTAAAGAGGTCCTCACTCTCAGTCACATGAGTTCTGATGAGTTGAGTAAAAAAAAACAAAGGATGACACATATTCTCGGGAACCAAATTAAACCAGTTTTCTCTGTGCAGGTCTATGTTAATTCCACGTAATGTGCTATTGAATCAGCCAGCACCGGTGCTTGATAAAAATGATAAACACTTAGCTATAGCATTATATGGTAGATCAACATAAAGTAAATACAAAGGAAAAGTTATTGACTCCCTGAAAAATACAAATTAAAATCACTGAACGGCTGCTGACACCTTTCAGTGAGATATAATCAAAAGCAAAACAAACATGAGTAAAGAATTGTTTCTCTAATCAGACATTGCTACAAATCCAACAAAAGGGACACTTGAATAGTCTTGTGTATATTTATTTTTACATTAATGTGCCATGTTTTATGTACTTATTTTTAAGTTGAATAATCACTATGCTCTGCTAGTGGGTAGGAGCAGGGTATGATTTACCAGAATTCTCACATCATATATGGCAGGGGATAAAGGAAAAAGAAATTACCCTAGGGTATGAGGTCAATCTGTAGTGAAAACTTGTGAAGCCAGAATACATATTCTCTCCACTCAACTAGATGCCTGTATTTGGATGGATAAAACATTAACTTATCCATCTGAATGGATAAACTTGCTCCAGGCTGAGAAGTGTTTCTTTTCACCTATAAGCTAGCCTCACTGCAAACATCATACAATAAGCATCCTATGAGTTTTGGGGAGGGTTTAGCATTCATTTTATCTAGAAACCTTGAGGTTTTTCATGGTCAAACTGTACAGAATTTGCCCTAAACTTCACACAGCTTTCATTCGGATGGAGTGAACAGAGATGATTATTTTTGTACTTGAAAAAAATACTTAGCTACAGAAGCATTTCCTCAGCTTTACATTGTAGAACTCTATTTTAAGGACATCCTTCTCCCTTTGAATCACATATTCTTTGGATGATTTTTTTCAACATCTTGTCTTTCGTTTTTTTGTTTTCTAATTTAAAAAAGGGGGGTGGGAAATAACCTCTGGCCTTCATTTTCCCTCTAGGTTTTCTTTAATTATATTCTAGAATACCTGCCTGCCTGAACAGACTCCTTTTCAATAGCAATTCCTAAAAGCTAGCAGTATTTCCCAGTATGAATGCTGTCTGTCCCACCTCTTGTACATTGGTGAAACTATCAGAATTGTAAAATATTTGGTTTCTCTTTATTTATCTAATAACATGAAGGGAAAAAATAACCTGTTTAAATAAATATTGAAATTATATCAAGATGTTCTCTTAAAGTGTCAGAATTTTACTACTCCAAAAATGTTCTGCAAGCAGCATTAATTCCCAATCATTAGGCTGGAGATATTTAAAAAGAGTTCCATTTTTGGAACTAAAATGAATTAGTCAAACTCAGTTTCTGAATTAAAAACTCACTGAGTATAGAATGCGTAAACCCAAGTAATAGGTTTGAACCAAACTTCAGACAAAGTAAAGATGAATTTCAGACCTAAGGTATAGTCTTGAAAAAAAAAAAAAAACCTAGCAGAGATTAATAAGCAATCTCATTTATTTAGTTCTATTAAGCATCACTGTTATTCAATAGAATCCTAATGATACTGGAATCTCCTGGCTCCCTGGAAACTCTCAAAATGTCATTAGCTTTCTGGATTTGGAAAGCATTTGAGAATAAAGCAATCCTCTATGTGTACGTGTGTGTGCTCTGCCCTTTCTACAAGTGTGTGGTTTAAAAAGATGTCTTATGTAATTTTAAATCTGACTTGATCCTGAATGTATAATATTTAAAACAACAGCCAAATCCTGAAAGCATTTTTGTGGTACATATCAAAGTATTACTTATTAATAATTACCAAAAAAGCATATGTGTTCCAAAATCTGTTCCTACCCTAATATTTTATAAATATAACTAGTAATCATTTTTCCCATCAGAAACAACTTCAAAGTTTAATAATTTATATATTTCAAAGCACTTTAGCAAATGTCACCCATTGGAGGTTCTGACTCCCTCTACCATCCCCTTGTGATAACATAAAAGAATAAGGACAATGTGATGAATCCTGCTTAGGTTTTATCTTTGTTTTCTCCTTAGACTACAGATTGTTTTAAAAAAAATACATTCTTTAAAAAGTAAACACCAGACTCAGGTTACTTACAGAAAGTAGAAATTGAAAGCAGAGTAAAAATATGCATCACTATTATTAACAATAACAGATAAACTCTAATGGATGTTTTCTATGTACCATGAAGCACTTTACATTTATCTTAAACAACTGTATCACATAATGCCTATTATGAACCCATGTGAACAGAGATTAAGCTGACAGAAACATTAATTTCTAACTAAATAGTGATGCTGAGATTCACACTCAGATCTTCCTGATTTATGAACCTGAGGTAGGGTTTAACAGCGAGGCTAACATTCCTTTCCGTGCACTCGTGAAATCTACCAATTCATTGCCATTCATACTAGGTAATATATCCAAACATGACCACAAAACATACAAATTGGGGCAATTTCCAATTCCCTATGAGAAAACAGAACAAAAAAATTTCCATCCTACTCTGTAAAGCCATTACTTTTAGGGTCTAATCTCAGTTACTTTTTATTCTCTATATGTTTATCAGAAAACTGAAATATTCCTTCTATCTTTAGCACTGACCACTCCAGACAGTTCTAAAGTAACCTATCTCCTATCCTCAACCTCTTTTTTTTCTTTCTTTATTCCTTCTTCTGGGTTTATGGCAGATTTTAAAGCAGGGTCAGGCCATTTTAGGAATTACAGAGATGTCAAAATCAATGACCATGGGTCATCAGGGTGGGAGAACAATCATTCAGATCAGGCCTGTCTCTCAGGCCTCACCTCTTTCCAGCAGACTGTATCCTGGAAATGGTCTGAGAATTGGTGGTATCTTTAGGCACTCCCAATGACAACTGTAAGAAAATGGTGCTCACTTGGGTGCATCAGATTCAGTAACATGAGGAAAATGCCATGTCCTGGCCCCATAGCTTGGGGCGCCTTAACAATCCTATAGGCTGTCTCTCTGCCTGGAATTTATGAAAGAGATTGTTGTAACTTCTAAAACCAAAGAAGAATGCAGAGACTCCTCAAGGGGAAGGTACAAGAAAGCCAATATGGGCAACCCGTGAGGAAGTTTGCCGTGTGCTCTGGAAGGAGAGTTACTAGGCTCCTCCTTTAACATTTTTCTGAGGAAAACAATATTTAGAGAGATCAATTTTGGCTTTTTAGATAATATTCAATTTTATGATAGCTTCCTTTCATGTATTCACTATTTTATGATCAGATATATTTAATTTCAAACCCCAAATTTTGGTGGTGTTTTCCTCAAGAGATGATAATAATGCTATAATAATAATACTAATAACGATAAGTAATGTAGTTATGGCTCATGTTAACAGCAGAATTCATACCGAGGCAAATAAAAATCTCCCTTTGTTTTGAAATGACTGGCTCAGTTATAAATTCATGAAGTTTAATCCTGATTGTCATATTTTGAGACACTGAGAAAAAAGCACAGATAAGTATGAGGAAAATTCTGGATATCATGTCATAAATGAAATGTTTGAGATAAAGTTAATCTTTTCACCATTATTTAAAATGGGGGGGTGCAAAATACCTGCCTTCAAATATTTTATTTTTTAATGATTTATTTATTTATTGGGGGGGGGGCTCAACTGAGGGTGGGGTCAGGGAGGGACAGATGAAGAGAGAGAATCTCGAGCAGACTCCCACAGAGCACAGAGCTCAATGCAGAGCTCTGTTCCAGGACCCTGAGATCATGATCTGAGCTGAAACCTAGAATCAGATGTATAACCGACTGAGCCACCAGATACCCCGTCTTCATATATTTTAAAAGCCACATATAATTTAAGTTCCTAAAAGTCAGAGTTTTCCTGAAACTATTGTTTGTTGTCCTAAAGCTCTTCTCACCACACCTCCCAGGCCTGTGAGTTTCCTGTGCATTTACTAGCTGCCAATCCAGTACATCCAGGCACCACGTTTGTAGTGGACAAGGTCTCTTTCCGCATGAACCTCTCTCACTTTCATACTTTATTTTATGCTTTCATATTAATTCTTTCTTTTTATGCTTGCAACAGCCTTATAAGGTTAACACTGTTGTTCCTATTTTATAAGTGAATGAATGAGAAAATAAGTTATTTGCTCAGAGTCACACCATTCTCAAGTGGTAGAGCCAGTACTCAACCCCAGTTCACGTGACTGAAATGTGTGTTTCTACCACTCTTCCTGCCCCACCTAAAATAGACGTTGGGCCACCTGATCACCCATCATAGATACTGTATAAGAATTTCCTAATTCAGAAATAGATTGTAGTGAATGAGCTTTAAACCCCCAAGCAGCTCTAATATTAAAAGTAAGTTTTTTAAAAAGAATATATCATTTTACTTTTTGATGAAAATATTTGATATTCACATAATATTTAGGCTTCCTGATGAAGGAAACATGTGATTTGCCAAAAAAAGACCTTTGTGATAATGCATATTTCATAATGAAAATTGCACACAATTTGTTTTTGCTAAAATTCCAAGAGTGGTCATTGCTTGAAAAAATAATAAAAGGAACTATCTTCTGAAGCAGCTTCAACTCCTTCCTCCTCAGAGCTTCACTTTCTCCCACACATCCTTCAACTCTGGGTAGAAAGTTAAAAATGGAGTGCTGTGAAAAACTAGACTTTGTCAGTGTGCCCAGAGTTTACAAAAGAATCAAACTTAAACACAAGCCAGAAGCCCCAGAGGGCGTGAGGAGAGTAACCCTAAAAAATATATGTATTACACAAGGTTAATAATTGGAATATTAGTTCCCTATGTTTTTCATCAATGCCACTGTGAAATCTTAATTAGATCTGAAACAGAATGTCCCACTTCCTTGTCACCCTAACCCTGAGTTCTCATTCATTTGTATGTATTTTCCACCATCAATGGACTCACGGTTCCAACAAATGATCCCATCAATGCGAAAAGCGGTCTTGTTTCAGATCATTACACTGCACCACTGCTCTCCCAGATTCACTGAACAGAGGGGTTATGCCACAGGTGAAGGTCTACTTGCAAATGTTACAATGATCAACCAAAAAGGCAACTTATCCTTTGCCATAAAGCTTGTATTTTTAATTTCAATGTCAAGCTTTCTCATACCATCCCATCATTTGATACTCATCTTTGTAGAAAGCACATTTCCAAGGTTGGGTATCTGCCATACAATTCAAGGTCCTTTATTCTAGACATGGCTCTGTATCTCTCTGCAGATTCCATGTGTGCCTAGCATGACAAATAAGCTTTCTCCATGCGCTACAGCCATGTGCTCTAGCCACTCCTCACCTAATTCCTTAGCAATCACTTTTAACTGTTGATAACTTCACTTTCCTTATATATAATTACATTGAATCCCAATGACAAACTCACCAGTATCTGCTTCTCCTGAATAAGCAAAATTAGTTAGCTGCCTAAATTCAGCTCTGTTATGATTCAGTTGAGAAAATTACATAAACTCTGTCAAGGATAGAGTGGGTGTGAGATACAGAACTGAGTTTCTCAAATATGTTATGAAAAAGAAAATGCTGACTTTTATTTCTTCTTCATTTCAAACCAAGTGCAGCATGTGTAATCTTTTACTCTCCACACACATTCTGCTCCAATGTGGACCCTTAAATGACTCACAAATCAGAAAAATCTAATTTAAGTAGGGTTTGACTAATTTCACTAGTGATCATCACAAATCTTTCAAACTCACATCTGTTGAGCATTATGTATGTGTTGTCCAAATCTTGATTGTGTGTTTTCAGTTAAATACCTTAAAACATGTCAGCATTTTAACTAAGAAGATAAGTAAATATTCTAAGGGAAGCATTCTTATCAGATAATTACACACTGTTTACACACAAAACTTGCTGGGATGATGTTAATCATTTTGGTTCTTGTAATTACCATTCCGGTAACACAGCCCCATCTTGAGAAATTAGTCTTCTGCATTTATCTTAGAGAAGACAAGGATTCTAACTTGACTAGAAACGTAGATGGCCTCGCTATACTATCTTGTTCCTTTACCCCACCCCAACACACACACATCTTTGGGGCTCTCTATCTCTGGCTCCTTGGCTCTTCTGTTTGTGTAGTGACAGCTCTAAAGGTAACTCCCAGCCTGTCAGCCTGAGAAGACCCAAGGCTGGCTGAGTCCAACATGAGTATTTTCCTGGCCATTCCTCTTCTCTACATGCCGCTTATTGGGATGTGTTCAGACCAATCCTTACACTGAAATACTAAGCCATGAGATGCAAAAGTAAACTCTGCTGACTGAGAGCCCATCTAGCTCCAGGCCTACCTAAATGTTCCATGGGCCCACAGCAGCTCAATGGGATAGTGCACTGCAGGGTGGGGCCAGCTAGTTACAAAACTCCTTTATCTCTTTTATACCCCTCTCTGGGATGGGCTACTGGTCATCCCACTTGTTTGAAAGGTTTTTTTTTTTTTTTTTTCAATTAAAACTCCTTAAGTATATTGCATATTTCATATACCAAAGATGAGAATTTTTAAAGGATGACAGTTTAAAAAAATGGAATGAAACTCCTAAATACTTTCTTTCCAGACTCTTAATAGTTTGTTCTTTTTGGACACCCTATTCTGAACATTTCAGTTCTACAGTTCATTTTTAATATTTTTGTGTCCTGGCTAAATACCATTAATCTCTGCATTATTACCTCTGCTTATTATTCTGACCATATTCAGTTTCAAGACTTGTTACATTTTAGTAAGTAGTATGAAATGATTTGAGAGCCCTGTAAATGTATATGTTCTTTCCTGAATACATGCCATTTTAAAGGCAAAGGTTTCAAAAACTATGTTAAAAGAGCTCGGCAGTAACACAATGGAATCTAATACTTCACAAGAAAACAAACTATTTTTGTAGCCCTAAAACACCTTATTAACATTTCTTCCAGAAATTTACTTCTCAGAATTGATATAAGCATCCATATTTGCTTTCTCACTCTTCTGAATTATAGCTCTAATGATTGTCCCCTTACTCTACTTATTTTACTTCCAAATGTATCAATAACCTCATTTCTAGTAAGAGAACAGCTCCTAACTCTGAAGATTTAATCAGTATTGACCATGAAACAGAAATTTTATAGCCTCTAAAAGGGATCATTAGGAGAAACTGTCATTACTAAATCTTTTCAAACACTAAATATAATTCTATTCATTGTTTAGATTTCAACTCTTCTGTGACTATATTAAAATGTATGACATTTGATTGCACTCTCTTGAGCTACTTCTACATTAGTGAACTGAGTATCTATTATTTTCTAAAACAATGTTTATATACAATTATAAGGTTTAAGTATTCGTGGCACACCTTCCAGTGTAAAATGGTTCATTATATTTTGTCAACAATGGAGGAAAAAGCTCTTGTTGTAATTCTAGATCAGTAAACATCTTCTTGGAATCCTGGACTGTAGAGAATATTATATCTTGGTTCAAAAAAAATCAATTTCCTTGAAACATACTAAATTGATGTGCTTTGGAGAAATAAGATCAATTACTACATAAAATTATGGACATTACCTGACGGTATTATAGATTTAAATCTGACCCACGTTTCAGAAGAATCCACTCCCTCATTGCTAAAAATGGACAGCGGACCATCAGCCAAGGAACCCCCCTCAAATGAACTGTAGTATTTATTCCAATTCATATTGACAGGTTAGCTAATTTTATGCCTCCATCAAGATTTCAAACTTTCATATGTATTTTCAGCAGAAGAATCTAGCAGACAGCACCTTAACCAAGCGACCAAAGTCAACATCACTACTAATGAATATATCAACATCTGCACCTCCTGACTGAATGCACTGAGAAGTACACAGCATCCCTTCTGTGGCATCCTTGGCAAGACTACATCGCCTAAAACGTCTCCATTAGGAGGAAACATGAAACTAAGCCAGACTGTAAAATTTGCTACCAAATGGTCAAGAATGACAAGGAAAGACCAAGAACTATCCCAGAACCGGAAAAGACTAAGGAGACAAGATAAATGTAAGATGTGATACTGGGTAGGCTCCTATCAGAAAAAGTAATTTATTGTAACAGCTGGAATATGTTGAATATTATTTGTTGGCAAATAAACAGTATTATACCAATGCTCATTTCCTGGTTTAAATAGCAGGTGTCATCATGTAACAATACCAGCATTTGGAGACGCTGGGTTTCAGAACAGTACTCAGCAACGTTCTGGAAGTCTGAATTATTGTAAAATAAAATGTCTTAAATGTTTACCTACTTGATCTCCATTTTACAGTGTAAGGATAAAATTTTATTATGTTTTAGAGCATTGCTCAAAATGAGAAACTTGTAAGTATAACCTAGGGTTTCTGTTTACTGGTCTTTCTACTACATAAAATTTCCCCCAACACAATTTTTAAAGACTCTGTCCTACTTTCAAAGAAAGTGATTTTTTTTTTTTGCTTTGATTTGAAGATTGCATAAAAGGATTATGAAATCACAGAGGTAAGCCAGGTATCCTCATGCAACCATTTGTTCATAGATCCATGAATTAGCTCCCCTGTCCCGCCTACCTCCACAGCTGTAGATAATTTGCTACTTCCCAATGTCATCTAGTTACCTGCTTGGCTTATCAAAAAGATTAAATTTTATGAAGGGAAAGAGGTGTTTTATTTTGTTACACCCTCCTATCTAGCACAATACCTATCATAGAATAGGTCTTTGATAAGTATTTGGAAAAGAAAAGAGAGAGAGAAAAAAGAAGAGAGAGAACTCAAGACAGCTTTACAGCATGCCAAAGAGAACTGGGGGGGATATAACATTAAGTGTATTTATACAAACTCTGCTTTCCTCTCTGCTATTCATAATCACTAGGACAGATAATCAATATAAATCATGCAAAATGATTAGGATGAAATTTCTTCCAATATAGATCTTATCTATACATGCTTGAACCAGCAAAGGCTCGGTGACTGTCCTGCTATTTATCTAATTCATTTAGTCATTTATCTTGGTGAGTTACAGAGACTGCTGCAATTTCTGCAACTCCGTGTCAATGAGCTCTGCTTATAAAGCTTGTCAAACAATTACAGCGCACTGACTACAGAAAGGCCCGATAGCATCCTTTTTTTTAGGTTATCTCCTGTCTTTTGCACTTTAAAAACACAGCATGCATCCAACGTGAAAACACAATGATATACAAGGAACATTACTGTAATATTTGCTTCTCCCACCACCAAATGTATGACAAGTACAATATGTACAAACAAAAACGCGTGTTAAAGATGACAGCATTTTTAAATGCCTTTGATCAACATAATCAGAAAATTTAGGGCTAATCTATACTATCTAGTTTGACTGTAATTAGGTTGATAACTGTAAGCTCACTCTCCTCCATCTGAAGCTCTGCAGTCTCACCTGATAAGGCCTTTGGTAATTACAACCCTCATTTCTAACCTAAGATAACTTTGAAGAGAAAATGAGCAATATTAAACTGAATTAATAGTAGGTTTTTTTCATTTTAGTGGCAAAATCTGACATGTTTTAATTCCATCTCAGTTTAAAGGAAATAAACAAAGACTCTGAATTATTGATTTCATGTGAAGAAAATGCACCTAATACTTTATAGTTATGCTGGAGTAGTATAAGAACTAAAATAACTGCCCAAAGAGTATTTCTAAAAATCTAAACTTAATTGTATCCCATAGAGCTGATCCATGTGCAAATGCTTGTTGGAGCCACAAGGGTTCCACATTTCTATCAGTAAAGAAAAAAAAAGGACAAGGGTTTTCTGAATTCACTCTGGTTATAAAAATAGTATAAAAATGGGTTTTCCATATAAACAGAAGGAAAACAAACTATTCGCTTTCTTCTAAGACTGGAGCCCACCTTAATCTATGTATTTGTAGGATACTTTTGCATTTTTCCCCTCCCAAATCTACAAAATAGAAATATTACAATGATGAAAATGCTCCTCCCTAAGGAATTAATATTTGTGATTATTTTCTTTTTTGTATTTAATATAAATTTGCCCAGCTAAGGAATCTAATTCAGAACTCAATTTTTAAACACAACCAATTTTCAAGTTGAAAGTTTCTGGGGGTACCTGGGTGGCTCAGTGGGTTCAGCATCTGCCTTCAGCTCAGGTCATGAGCCCGGGGTCCTGGGATCAGGTCCCATATTGGGCTCCCTGCTCAGTGGGGAGCCTGCTTCTCCCTCTCTCTTGCCCCTCTCCCCATTTGTGTTCTTTCTGCCTTTCTCTACCTCTCATAAATAAGTAAAATCTTTTTTTAAAAAAAAGGAGAAAATTTCTGGAACACTGAGCATAGCTTCAGTTATCAGGAGACAGAGAATGTCCTGGTAGGAGATATTGCTGAGATGTAATTAAATGCACTGAAAATGCTCACCAACACTTTCCAGCAAGCTTAAATTTTTTATTTTTTTTCCATCAAGCTTAGATTTAAAGCAGAATGAATCCCACACTGCATTTCTATATATTTGATTTCAACTGGGGTAACAGGTATAAATTCTCCGTGAATGAGGAGGGAAGAAAGGGGAGTAGCGGAAAAGGCAAGAGTGATGTTAACCGCTAAAGAAGCAGACCGCAGAAGAGGCAGGATGCACACATTTCAGTGAAAGTAATAGCCCAGAGCGCAGGGTTCAGCTGGCAGCCCATTATGGTAGGAGAGATGAGAAACACTTAATACCTGGAACAGAGGCCCTGTGGTTCTGTAGACAATTTTTTTTTCTTTTTTTTTTGTCAGATGGTTAGGGAACGTTAAGTGAGAAATGCCAACGTCAGGAAAAGACTAATCTAGAAAAGTGCATTGTGATGCAATGAGATGGCTAGAAGCTTCTACTTCCTGTGGACTTCAAATGGCCAATTCAGGAGGCATTAAGTCATAAAGGGAAAAGTAAGGACTCTCTGCCTCTTTCTCCCTTAAGAGGACAAGAAAACAGGCATGGCAGTAATTAAGAAATACTCTTAGGGAATGGTTCACTATTACTCTTTAAAACGGTACTCTGCATGGCATGGTGACATAGTTCATAATCTTCTACTGCCTGTCTGAAAATTCCCAAGGGAAGAGACCTTAAAAAGTCCTCATCGCAAGAAAAAATAAAATGTAAAAATCTGAATGTAAGGTGACAGACATCGACTAGGCTTAATGCAGTAAACATTTCACCATATACAAATACTAAACATTACGTCGTACGCCTAAAACTAATACAATGTTACATATCAATTATGCCTCAATTAAAAAAAAAAGTTCTGCCACAGTAATGTCTAGTGATTATTTCCTTAAGTGTATATGTTTCAAGTCAGCAGTCTATTAGTTGATATCGTAAGAATAAGTTGGGATGCTCATGATAAATGTCAGATTCTAACATAGCCCAGAAGTGCATACTATGAAGGTCTCTTGGTAAGGGTTCTAGAAGACCTCCTGGTCCCCTTCAACAGACTGTTCTGCTTTGATCTTGACTTATCATGTTAGACAAACCTAGTAAATTGTCTAAAATAATAAGGGCATGGCATCTTCTGGCCTCATTATCTCCAACATCCTAGAGACCATATTTTATTTACTGTACCGTCATTTAACTGATATTTTTGCCCACCAGCCATAAATATGATCTCCAAATTCAAAGGTCTTAAAAATTGCAGGTGTCATTTCTCTGACATTAGAATTCAAGATAGAATCATCTGCTTCCTAATCATATTTTTGCCATAGTCTAATCATCTACAGATAAAAACATGCTATATTTCTAAGCACACTCAGCGCAGACCATTCTCCTAAGTAACTACAATAAGTTTAAATACTACTTAGTACATCAAATAATGGCTGTTTTCACCCGGAGGATCACAAATACAACATTGGACATATAACACAACAGATCATCCATATGCGGCCATCTTACAAATATGTAGTAAAGTAGATAAACAGAATGTCTACGTTAAATGAATGCATGTTCTGAATATTCTGATCTCATCTATTCTCAGAAAGAGACTTGAATTATGGGTATCATTGTTCCCACTTTAGAGATGAAACTAAATTTTAGTAATATTTCATAATTTAACCCAAATTCCACAACTAGTAGGAAGTGGTAGAATCCACAACGAGATTGCAGTCAATTTAACATACACTGTAATATCCATTATGTGATCAAATTAAGCTCTCAAGTTTACCAAGGACATTATATATGTTTTCTAAATTAAATGACTGGGTTTTGTCAGGAAGACTAGGAGTCCAGCCATCTAATTAGTACAGGTTTAAATACATGTCTGTAAAAAGTAATGATTGCTTTCCTTCTTTTCTTTCCATGAACATCTGCCTCTCCATTTTTCTACATCTTCATCTAAAATTTTTTTTCTTTTTCTAGGTCTTGTGAACACTTTAAAAAAGGAAAATATATTTATTCTACATAACCCAGGTGACTGAAAATGTACTGAGGTCAAAGTCATTATTGTAACTATTTATTCAGACTGCCAACCTAAGGAGAATCATATCATCATCATATATACAATCTAAAGTATTCAAGTTCTCTGCCAGCTCCTTCCAAGCAAATGTAAATTGCTCCTTTGAAGCCTTTTGTGTCTATAAATTCCCTCTCCATCTCGAATTATTTTACTGTCCTTTTTCTGGACTTGTATGTTTTTGTCTATCAAGGCTTTGTTTTTTGTTTTGTTTCATTTTTAACCTATTTACCATCTTGGACATTCTTTTACTGTGAATGACAGTATGGAACTCCCAATATACAGCCTGCCAAGAGATAAGCACAAACTTGTTTCCTGTCACATAAAATCTACAAAGTGATGGTCTCTAATTGAAAGGAAAGCACAGAATATCTCTTTTACTAATCAAGAAACCACACAATTTCTCTTAGAAAAATAACAACAGCATGGCCTGGTAACT
Organism: Mellivora capensis; assembly: GCA_004024625.1. Classification (NCBI taxonomy): domain Eukaryota; kingdom Metazoa; phylum Chordata; class Mammalia; order Carnivora; family Mustelidae; genus Mellivora; species Mellivora capensis. Next base: position 62,784 of record PISX010005414.1, read on the forward strand.
TTATATGCATTTGGAATTTAAGTCACCTAGGGATATGCATTTTTGTAATTCTAAATGGTCTTAGAGGGATTATTTCAACATAAGCATTCTCAATTATGATGTGAAAACTTTAAAATTTAAAATAAGGGTGTTTTAAAAATTTTAAATTATGGTTTTTTCAAAATGCCAACGTCATTCGGGCAACTCCACTTATTATCGGGAATATTCCAGTGGCCTTTAGAAAACTTTACATTCCCATAAAAGTGTGATCTCACCTAATAACTACTGACTCTTTATGAATTATAATTCATATAATTATAATAATTAAATATTATATACCTATCTACTGAAAAAAAGTTTGGTGACACTATTAAGTATGCATTAAAAATGAATGAAATTAAGGACCAGATTCCTAGTTAATAACACTGTGTAATGATTATCACTCTCACTTTGTTGACAAGAAAATGAATGAGAGAGATTGAGGGACCACTGCACAGAAATGCACAGTCTATGTGATGGTACTATTGATAAAGGTACAATGGCTATAAAAAATATACACACAAAAACCCTTGTGTACTTACATATCCTTTCTTGGGGCAGAAAATGCTACCACTGGGCCACAAAAACATCATAATCTACACCCTAGAAACTCTACTGGTTCAGGTCCCCTTTGTTTATATTATAATACAACTATTTATAATACATAATCAGTCAGTATTTATAAACTATAGGAACATGAAAGGAATAAAATAATAAAGAATACTTTGACTTTTATAGATACCCATCAACAAAAACAGATTTTTCACTCTTCCTTAAGATGTATTCAAATGAAACAATGACCCATGGAATAAATAGCAAAGATTCTTCAGGCATTCAAAGTGGAAAATTCACTCATGGCTAAATGCACCAGTTTGCTGTGTTTCATTTTATCAGGAAGAGACGCATAACACTGACCAAGGGAAGAACAGAAAGGCAGAAAGAGAGATCTCACCGGCACGTGCTTAGAAACTCTTTACCAGTACTCGGTGCCAAACTAAGAAATTTGGGGAAAATCTTTACATAATCAAACCTGAAGTAGATTAAAGACTGGGAACATGACACGAGGATGGTAGGGCCATGCTCTTTCAAAAGACCCTTCAGTGCAGAAAGCACTTGAGTAGAAATCCCCCACCCAAATATTCAGACAGAAAGAAGCTGTGAAAGAAAAAAAAAAATTCCAAGTTGACCCCCAAACATGCACCACCAACTGCCCACTTTTTGTCTGATATCAATTAGAAACTGACTTCTGTTACCGTTCATTTTTAACCAAAAGGAAAATCTGAAAACAACAACAACAACAACAAAACGGATCCATCAAAACAAGACCAAGACCACCACTAAGAAAAGCGGGTCAGCATTGCTCATAACTGAGGGACGATAGGCTCGATAATTTTACTTTGCAGTCTTTAAGTTGCAAGTATCAGAAAAGGTTAAATAAGCATAAAGTTAGTATATGCATCATTTAAATAGTACTCCCCCCCAAAAAAATAAAGAAGCTAAAAAAATCAACTGCCTAGACGTACCCACTACTCTTCATTTTAGTGAGTATCTCGTTCTAATTTGGAAAATAAAAGTTTTACTAATTTGCCACAATCACGGTAAACGAAGCATCTGTAGACTCCTCCTCTCTTTCTAGAAATAAACATCACTCCCTAAGTTATGGCTTCAATGTATGGAGAGCAATCTGGACTATAATTTCAGACTGGTTAATGCCAAAAACTTCATGAACTGTTTCACAGGAGTAATCATTATGTTCTCCCCAAAGCAAAAACAGCACTTCTCCATCCAACCACAAACATTCACAATAATCATTTGCGACTTTGAAAGGCCAAATGCCCTACCTTTCCTACATAGAGAGGGTCTGAACCCATGTATTCCTCCAGCACAAAGAACTGATTCCACACCCAGCTGCGCTTGGTTCGGGACCTCCCTGATTGGAAATAGGGCTTTGATCCGGATCTGGAGAGCTCTGCTTGACTCATCCCAGAGAAACACAGGAAAAGCGCTATTAGCTGCAGAAAATGGCAGAACTCCACTTTGCCCAACTTCATCTTTTTTTTTTCTTTCTTTTTCCTGTGTAAGAAAAAAACCTTGACAAGAGAAAAGGCACAGTTCCAGTTGGCTTAGTAGCTCTTGCCTCCGGCAGGGTGTCAGCTGGGAGTCCAGAGATAATAATTTGCAGAGTGTTCGATTGAGAGGGGTCACCACTGCTGAATAACCTTCGCCAAAGAATGGTGTAAAAGGTACCTAGCAGAACAAAAAGAAGAGCTAGTGTCAGCAACCAAAACGCATCATAACTTTTAACTTTCCTTTACGAACTTACTATTGATTTTCCCAAGATATCATTATTTGCATAATCATTAAATTATTAATTACAACCTTACACACTTACAGTAAGTGTTGCCACATGTATAGATCACGAATACTGCTGGGGCAGAATTATCCTCGTTCCATAACACAATCTTAAAACTTTGGGTTTCTTCTAGGCATTCTATTTGAACATATCATTTACTTAATACAAATGGAACGACATCAGTTAAAAAAATCTAGCTTTTACTATTAATGCTAGCCTTTATTATTTTTTTCCTTTACATCACAGTCAGTTGCATTCATTGGTATTAGAATATGAAAGCAAAGCAGCTCAAAGCAGGGATTTAACCAAATGGGAAGGACATATGCTGGTTTAAATCTCTTCTGTGAAACTGTAAAGAGAAATAAAGAAGTATGAGGTGACTGAAAACCGGTTGATTGATTCTGAGTCACAGAACATCAGCTGTTTTGATGTGTTCTGATTTGATTGTGATCAGCTGCAAAGCTCAGTAGTTTCCATTTTCCGCCCTTCAAACCTACTGTCATGTCTCTTCTGTAGCATGCTGTTAGGTCACACTCTGGCTCAAATACCTATTTTGAACGTCTTACAGTATGGCTTGTGCATAGTAGGTCCTTCTTCCCTAAGTATACAGAATTGAACAGATCACTAAAGAGGTGTGAAAACTCAACCGTACTTGTGAGCCCCGTTCACTCTGAGTGTGCACCCAAAATGCCTCAGCAGCAGCATGAAAACAAAACTTTTTTTTTTTTTTTTTGACAGAGAGAGACAGAGACAAGTAGGCAGAGAGCCAGGCAGCCGGGGGGAGGCAGGCTCCCTGCTGAGCAGAGAGCCCGATGTGGGGCTCGATCCCCAGGACCCTGGGATCATGACCTGAGCTGAAAGCAGAGGCTTAACCCACTGAGCCACCCAGGCGCTCCACAAAACAACTTTTATTCTAAAGTCTACATATTTCAGTATAGAATTGTCTATGCAAGATATATAAAACCAGTTACAAAACAAACTTCCAAACATAACCCAAGACACAGAGGAATAAGAACTTATGGCAAAAATCTTGTTGAGATCACTATGCTGCACTTCGGTTTATAAATTCATTTGACTATAACTAAATCAACAATAGGATAATTAAGATGAGAATTCACATTTGCTCTTTTTGGGGGGGTAGTGGTGGCAAAATACAGTTTTAAGGACATGAAGCCAAAAGATAGTTCCCTATCAAAGCAGCAAATAAACTGTCTTTATATTATTAGCTTTCTCATCTTCCTACCTGTCTCTCCTGTAACACGAGTGTGACTCATTAGATGATTTCTGACAGTAAAGTTGCGTATGGAAAATGCCTGATCTAATAGAAGAAAAATGAAATGTATTACACATGTTAGAATAGTCGACACAACTGTTAAAAAACAGGTTGCATTGACTTTGAGCTCTGCTCAAATGAACATATACATGTTAAAAATATCCCTATCAAGTTCTGAAATTCCAGAGGGCATTCCAGAATAATCCAATGTACAGCTGATTGATATATGCTGAGAACCACCAGAACAGTAAACTGTTATTGCAGTCTGTTCAATGAACACCTTCTTCTAAAATCCAAATCTCTTATCTAAGCATCTAAGTGAATTTGGTCCATTTGGAAATCACTCAGGAAGGATTAGTTGTTCTAAGACTTAGAATCATAAACAAGGAGTAACTTGGGGTCATATCTTTGTGTTTCAATGTAGGGCCCTCCATTAGGTTGCAGGGAGGTCTGAGCTAACCCACCTGAGGAGTTAAGTTAAAGGCAAGTAGGTGCTTAGACTGGGAAACAGAGGGTAGTGTAGACTAGTCTATAATGAGCTAGAAGTCATGGCCAGGAGCTTACAGTGAGTGGCCTTTGTAGGAATGGCTGACAGCACGTGGAGGACCAAGATCACGGGTTCCCTTCCTGCCAGTGGCAAATCACGTTCCCAGAGGATCAAGAGGGATGACTTAGAGTTGTGGACTGTCTAGCATGTGAGACCTGTGGCCAAAGAACATTTCAGTTTCACAGTTCTACTTCCTCAAAAGAGAATGTGTTTTCTCATAAAAACAAGTAAATAAATACTTTGGTCCCTAAGACAATTTTTTTTAAATGTGCTATAGTTATATTAGTTAAGCTACTTTATGGTTCAGGTGAACTTGGTAACATTGTTACACGATGAAATGCATCCAACTTCTAAGAAAGTAACAAATGATATTTTGGAATTCAAAATTTGGGGAGTTACCAAAATTATACACTAGGAAAAACTGTAGGCACCTGCATCAGGTAAAGATTCAAATGCTGACTCTGTCCTGTCTTAGCTATGCATTCTTGAATACATGACTTAAATTCTAATATAAGTTCCAGAGATGAAGCCTTAACCTCTAACTTACAGAACGAAGATGGTAATAATTGCATCGACTTTGTAGGATTAAATAAGCAAATCATGAAAAATTAAGGATGATGCCTGACACAAGTAAAAGGCTTAAACTTTGTTTTTAAAGATGATGGGGCTATTATCATATTTTCTAGTTATTTTAAAGTTAGTTTGTGATGTTTTCACTTTAAAGTTACTTATAGGAAAACGTTTTAGACAACTCTTGCACTGAATGAAAACATTCTTGGTAGTTCCAGTCTCAGTGTCAGAGAACTATATGGATCATGAACCCAAAATCCTAGATGAATATAAACAAAAGGTACCAAATTATTTAAAAAAAAAAAAAGAATGTAATACTTTCTTTCCTAAAGGCATGTCTTCTGTGATTTTTAATAAAAATATTATTTATTTCATAGAGAGAGAGACATCAAGAGAGGGAACACAAGCAGGAGGAGTGGGAGAGGGAGAAGCAGGCTCCCTGCTGAGCAGAGAGCCCGATGTGGGGCTCGATCCCAGTACCCTGGGATCATGACCCGAGCTAAAGGCAGACACTTAATGACTGAGCCACCAAGGCACCCCAAGTCCTCTGTAATTTTTATAGGTCAAAGACTGGCATCAGAATTGGAGAAACTTGAATTCACTTAAAATGTTCACTAATAAGAAAAAGAAATATAACCTGGACTGGGAACAGGATCAGTGGGGTCTTTGCTCTAAAACCTCCTTCATTTGCTATATGACCTTGGATCCTTCTGGGATTTCATTTTCCACATTTGCAAAATGAGAGAAATGAGCTAAATTTGAAAATCATATTTTATATATATATATATCTTCTCTGTTTTGACAATTAAACAGAATTGGTTTTGTTGGCTTTTTTAGACTGTAAAAAAGTGCACATTGTTAATGACTAAGGGGTAGAGAGATTTAAGAAAGTCATAGGGATGTAAAAGAAGCATTTTTCACATTTATAATATTTAGCATGAATTTTAACATGAGATGTTTAAATTAGACTTGCCTCTTGAAGACCCTTTCTCTTCCATATGAAATTGTGAAGTTACCAAACCAGCCAGAACATTGAAAAGAAGTCAGACACAGAACACACTATGGATTACTTTGCAGTCACTGAGTTAATGTTTGTGAAAGAGACCAGAGAGTTTTGTACTTTCCTATTTAAATGAAGTGTTTTTAAAGCAGCTATTATTAACATTGACCTTGATAAATAGGCATGTCCATGCTGTCTTTGTATTACAGTAACTAGAACAGAAGCAGACACACAATTGACCTTTGGAACACATTTACAAGAGGTTTCTTTTCATTATGCTTATTTTTTTTAAAACCATGTAACCATGTAAGTCAATATATAAACCATGTAAGTCAATACATAAATTCCTTGGTAGCTCTACCATGTTTATGGGTGACAATCCCTCTGGAAAAAAAATCCCATTATATTTCTCTGCAGTATTTGAAGTACTTGCCAGGCTCTTGAGCCAAATTTTCTTTACCTTTCTTGAAGGTCTATGAGTGTACAAGGATATTTTAACTGGCCTTGTGTACATTATTGGAGGATAAAATTCTCTTTTATGTGGCAGATAAATGATCCCATAATGCCTATTGTAGAAAGCACTTAGAAAATCAGAAACTCATGTGTGAATGACTGTGATTGGAGTAGGGGGGTTTTATATGTGTTCATCATCACTTTTGATAGTAACTATCAACGATCCACTGGAAATGAACACCTGATGCAACAGGGGGGTGTCCCAGGGCAGGCGGCTCTTCCCCAAACCCTTGCTTTCCTTCACAAGCGGATCCGTGTCCAAGGCAAAGACCGGTACCACAGTTCAGCCCGACTCATCCTGACCTGAACTGAGATAGCATGAAAGAAATGAAGGGCCCTGGGGTGCCTCGGTGGCTCAGTGGGTTAAGCCTCTGCCTTCAGCTCAGGTCATGATCTCAGGGTCCTGGGATCGAGCCCCACATCAGGCTCTCTGCTCAGCAGGGAGCCTGCTTCCTCCTCTCTCTCTCTGCCTGCCTCTCTGCCCACTTGTGATCTCTCTCTGTCAAATAAATAAAATATTAAAAAATAAAAAGAAATGAAGGGTCCTGACGCATTATGAAAAACCTTAAGTTATTTGAGGTCTTCAAAGAGAGGTCATCAGAACGGGAACTTGAGATTTCCTACCACAAGTAGGCTTCCTATCTTCCCGCAGATGTCCACACATATCAAGGCACCATGATAACACTCTTTTCCATATAAATTAACTTAAGCACACAATCAATCACAGTTGTCATTTTTTTCACAATGGGTTAAATACTGACTCGCAAATCTGTGCCCCAAACCCAAGCCCTGCACCCTTCCCTGCCAGGCTTCCCATATTGCTTATCTTCTCTCTTCCCTCTGCCTCCTGAGTTTTATAGACAGGCGTTAATAAGGGGAACGTCCCATCAGAAACAAGCAGAGACCCCTGCACCCAAACGGTGTCACGTGTCACGTGTCCTCTGTGGGAAAGCTTCAGGGTGTGAACCACTGTAGGTCCGGAGAGCTGACCCGGTCACTACTGCTGGCTCAGAAAAAAGGTATGGAACATCGACGTGGTGATAGACAGCTTAGGTAACTTCTACAGATTTAAGTCAGCTTCTAGACAATTACGAATGTGTAGCATTATAACTTTGAGGAGAAAAACAACAGGAATATGTTCTGAGGAGAAAAGAACTGAACAGGAGCCACCCAGATGTTTGAAAGACTGTGGTGGCTGCTACTGGATTAGTGACCTAAAATTTAAAAATACATATACTATAGATCTCAGTGAGACTTAAAAAGGTTCTTTCTCTGGTGTCTTAAAGCTAAAGCTTGTAGGGAATCAATCCCATTTACAACTGAACCAAAAACCATCATCTACGTAGGAATAAATCTAAGAAGTGAAAGACCTGTATTCTGAAAACTATAAAACACTGATGAAAAGAAATTGAGGATGACAAAAAGAAATGGAAAAACATTCCATGCTCATGGATTAGAAGAACAATATTGTTAAAATGGCTGCATTACCCAAAGCAATCTACAAACACATTGAATGCAATCCCTATAAAAAAATAAAACTTGTGTTTTTAACCAGAAAACATCTTTTTTTGCTGAGCTAAAGATTCACGAAAATCACAGCTAATACTGTGATCAGCACAACACACCTTAATCCAGAGAATACAAAATGAGCCCCCCAAAAAGAAATTTTAAGTGGACTGGAGCAAAATGAGGAGGTGGTGATGAGAATCAGTCAAACAGTATTTACTAAATCAACATCATTTATTTGACCTGAAATCACTTTAGCATGCTACTTTTTTGTTCCAATTATTTTTGTTCAACTAAGTGGCAAAGAATTATTTCCAAGTAGATAATTTATTATTCATTTAACTTTAATAGCTTATATTATTTTACCCAAATGAATTCAATATTATAAAATTTTCTTGGATTTCCTGCTCCACTTAACATCGCTGTGAAACCACTTTTAAAAATCAGATCAAGGGGCGCCTGGGTGGCTCAGTGAGTTAAGCCTCTGCCTTCAGCTCAGGTCATGGTCTCAGGGTCCTGGGATCAAGCCCCACATCGGGCTCTCTGCTCAGCAGAGAGCCTGCCTCCCTGCTCTCTCTTTCTGCCTGCCTCTCTGCTACTTGTGATCTCTCTCTCTATCAAATAAATAAACAAAATATTTAAAAAAAAAAATCAGATCAAGTGACTATCATACTCTTAATACAATGTTTTGTTCATACTTAAAAACAATGGCTAAAACTCCCTTAAAAACAAAAAATATTTTTTATGCATCAGCATGCCAACGGCTAACCAGAAAAAGCATAAATGTTGTAGAGCCTGTTCCATCTAAATCAAAGGCAACATGCTAAACACATGACAAGTAGCATGAAATGTATCAGATTCAGCCAGTCACATAAATATAGAGCCATAAGAGTAGTTTTAAACACATGCCTAATTACCAATTAATTTATATATGCTAAACTGCTTCTTTAAAAGTGCTAAATGCCTTCTAGAAGTAACTCGAGCTATGAAATATGATTATCAATTATGTTAAAAGGAAATACATTGCTATTTTAGATCTTGTGGCAAAGTTAAAGTGGAACATTTTTTTTTTTTGCAGTCCAATATAAATAACCGATGGCTTATCTCAATTAAAGACTATCAACACAGTGTCTCTAAAGGACAGGCAAGGGACAGTTGCTCTGCTCTCTGTGTCTGCAGTTGCATCAGATACAGGGCTGAAACTGTTTTGAAATATACTGAATGCATACCACATGAACACATGGTTTATCATCTACTGGCAATTTAAAGAAGATGGGATGAAGTCATGCCTCGCCTTTAAAAAATAAGTACAATTCACAATTATGTGGAACATAATATCCCCCAAATACATTGTCATATGCATTTTCTAGAAAAACAACTGTAAGAATGACATTTGAGGAGTCAGTGTACTTGATAGAAAATAATCAATGAGAATGTGAAAAACCCATAGTGGATGATTGCCAGACATCTCCAATATCTAATTGATACTCCCTAAGATGTTTTGCTCACGAATTTATAAAACATAATAGTACCCAAAAAATCACAGTTGTAACAAAAACAAAACAAAAAGTCTTGCTGTTGGCTTTTTGGGAAAAAAAAAAAAAAAGAAACAGTCATTTTCAGGACTGCTTTAAAGTTGAACTACATTTTGACAAGCAACATATTTTTAATGGATCCTTATGAAAGGAGAACAATATACATGTTCAAAAGCAGAAATGATACCATTTCACAGCAGTGGTTAGAAGGCCCGATGACACTATTACCATCGCTTTAAGAACAACCTTCCATATATTAGCTCTTTTGTACAGTCTGACAAAGATGCCTTTTTAGAATACTCCCTGAGTATTTAATAGCATTATTTAAATTCAAAGAAAAGACTCCTCCTGCTTCATCCAATGCCTTCTTTTAAGACTTTCATTTGTCCTTGTTTTCCCCAGGACAGCAGCCACCTGTCACCACTGAGGTCCTCACTGTGATTTATCTCTGTACACAAAGTTAGAGGAGTCTGCTTTGTAACAAGGATAATACTTGCCCATTGTCGTTTTTATTTATTTTTAAAGTAGACCCACTTAATACATTTGGACAATGCAAAAGAGAGAAAAGATATTCTAATCGCCCATTCATGAATAAGCAGATGTCATAACTCTACAACAGAGAGAAAATAATCCAAGACAAGGAGTATTTCAAGAGCTTGGACACACTTTCCCCCCACCAACCACCACATACAAGCAGAGCTTTTAAAAGAATAATGTTTATGGGATAGAGAGAATGTCACGTCAGTGCTGAAGAAGGTAATCATTTGGTTCTCCGGAGGGTTCATGTTGGGAAAAGAAAAACAAAACCAAAAAACAAAACAAAACCAAAACAACAACAAAAATGTAAAGACTTCCTTTCCTAAACCCGCCGCTCCTGATGTTTGAATAGTCCTTAAGTGGTGGAACCACAGAGCTAGAACACACATTAGAAAAACCTAAGGTAAGGCAGTCTCTTCTTTCTTTCCTAAGAAAACCAAAATCTGCAGAATTCTAGTGAAATGTCCAAGGTCACACAGCAAGTTCCTCATGGTACTGGGCGTGACTGGTTACACAAAAAACGAAAAATATTTGCTAACATTTCTCATTCTGACACTAAAGATCTTTTTTTTTTTTTTTGTAATTTATCATATACTCCAAAAGCCAAGAAAAGTAAGTTTATTCCTACTCAAATGTCTATATGACCATGCGTTTGAATTCTCCAAGTAGATCATTAGGATTCTTATCCAGAAGAGTCAGGAGGATCAGGAGGGCAGAGTGAGACTGGGAGTGAAAGGATCTGTTGTTTAGGACTGTAATTTATATGTTACACAAAAAACACTGTGAGAGGCTCCAACTTTAAAATCACCTCTCCCTTCTAAATCTGGTGAGTCATCAAAGGATACCTACTGCCCTGTGACATTACAGTAACTATTTCCACTGAAATGTAAACAAAAGCTCATTATTTTAGAAATAGGGTACCAACCCCCCAAAATATCTTAAGATATAAGAATGCCTATGTAGGGTTATCTGGTTGTTGCTACAAATCCTATATTTTGAAAGAACTGTCTACTCCTAACTTACTATAATCATTCTAGATTTAATATTACCATCTTTAGCTTCTATTATAAAATATACTACCATTTAATTTATCTGTATACCACTGAAAGTTTAGTATTAGCTTCAATAATGTGAATACTGATGAAACAGCCCTCATCTTTTTTACTGAAAAGGTATAATTTTTTACATTTTAATTAGTGAGGTTGGGGACCCTCTGTGATATGTGACTTCTCACGTAAAGAAACTGTGATCAAATCCATTAGCTCCCTGGGCCAGATAACGTTACAACCACAGACCACAGCCTCCTACCGTTAACTGGCCTAAATATTCAGGCAGGGGCCCTGGAAATGAATCACACAGCCTGTAGTATGCATCTGGCTATCAGACATGGAATGAAAACTTCTCTAAGTGGATTACAGAGTCAATTTCTACTAAACACAAATAACTTCTGTCATGGATAAGGAATGCAAAAGAAAGAGGAGAAAGAGTTTATAATTAACTAGAAGAAGCCAATGTAAATTAAAAAGAAAACAAAAATGACAAACTATATCCATCTGAGCTATTTATATATTATCATATGTATTATATATATGTACTTACATATGTATGTACAATTATAACAGTAAAATTATATTTAAATTGCTTTTCCTTTATTTTTCTACAACACATCTTAGCTATATCAATTTTTAATTTATCTTAGCATTTACAATGAGCCAGGTATGATACATGTGACTTCAATAAAAGAAATTATGTTTCAATAAACATTCTGCAAAAGAACCTAAAAGAAATTCTAGCAGAATGAAAATCTAGAGTATCATCTGAGATGAATATATGGACAGATGTCTGCATAGTCATTTGCACTGATAATTTTGTCAGTGAGGGATCTTGCAGAATGACGAGGGGGAAATGTTTGCAGGGGTAGCTTTCTGCAAAACCAGCAAATCCCCAGAGGAGGCACTCGAGTATTGCTGGTTACAGCTAGATCTGCTCTGCTTGTCAGAGGCTGAGAAGATGGTCACACACAGGACTCTGATCACATGTCTTTTTTCCTTGTCCTCAGCTCCCCTTTCTCACTCCATTTAGAAGCAACTGATTCCTTCATGCCAAGGAGAAAAGCTTCCATCACAATCCCTTTGCAATGCACTAATATGCATTAGTTATTTTAAAAGTTTCTGAAACTCCCATTTTAAACTAAGGCTTTGAAGCCTTCCAACCAAGTAATAAACAACAATAACAACAACAACAAAAGAACATTTATGTGTATGTGAGCAAGAACTGTGATATGTTACAAACCACTAACACAATAAATGCAAAACCTTATAAAATCAGGGAAGGTTAAGATCACTCAAGCATAAATATTCACAACACTGAACAATTTATGGGCTCGGTACTTCATAAAAGATTTCTAAAATATTTGACAAAGAAAGTATTTGACTCTCCACAAAGATGTATTCACTTCCTCATATCAGTATACATTATGAGTTTATAACAGCTTTGCCATCAAAACAACTAAAATGCTGAATGATAGGTAGACCAGCAAAGAAATCACGCCTGAGGAGACACAGTGGGTTGATTTTCAGATCTAGGAAGGCTGAAGAGTAGCCAAAACTCAGTATGCTCCCTACCTTCTCTTTTTCATTGGGCACTAAAAACTAGAGTCAATTCAAGGGTAAACTGCAGGGATACAGATGCTTTACAATTATCCTTTTATTTAAAAAAAAAAAAAGCTCTGTGCTATTATATAAAAAGTAGACTTAAGAAGAGCTGTGAGTCTGTCAGCTGATTGTTAACACAATTCTAATGACCTACTGCAGCCGTTAATAATAATACGTCACGTTGTAAGCGCACAATGCCCTTTCATTAAAGCTGCAAACTGTAATAGCTTTTAGCAGGGTGATGGTCCGTACTACTGATTATTGTTTTCTTTATTTTTCTAACCACAGACTTTACCAGATAAGACTATTAACACTGAATGCTACCTAATTGTTTTTGCCACTCCACTCCATATTAAACACTAACATATAAGCAAGACTTTCACAAAGTTGTCAGTTTCACTACTTGCCTCAATTCTTTTGCATTTTTATTCATACTATTCCAAATATCCCTAAAAATGAAGAAAAGGATTCTTAATGTTTTTCCTTTAACATATAGTAACAAGAGCTTCAGTAAACAAAGTCTAACCAGTTCTTTGGGGGGGGGGGAGTAATTTCTGGTGAGTTACTGAAAGCTCCCAACCTAATTACTTCTTTCCTTAGCTCCCCCACCACCACCAATTTGTCTTTATAAAAACACACTTAAAACTATTTAAATGTTGCTGACAGTGAATCATTGCAAACTTTCCTTTTAAAAAGGGGGAGCTACTGCCCCTAAACTCTTTTAAAATGTATGCTTTTGTGCTGTTAACCTGATTTTTAAATGTATACTTGTCACTTAGTATCAGCTTTATACTCACATGTTACTTACATCTTTCTATATCCCCCCTCCCCCATGAAGTTCTGTTTTATCTACCTCTGAATGGAAAATGACCTAAACACCTGTCTGGTTACAGGGACTATGAAGGACGAGTCCTACTTAAAGATATTTCACTTAAATGATCTAACAAAGAGAAGATATTTCTTGCAACATAAAAGGCGTTTTAAGTGTATTCATGGTTCAGTCCGCAGATCTCCAAAGCCTTGAGACACCCACTCCTTGATGATTTCTTCACAGGTTCCCAAAAGCCCACTGCTGGGTGAACTCACTGCCAGTCTTTACTCACCTGAACTATATCTAAGAAATCCGTAAGGTTAACGGTCTAAAACGTGAAAGCAAAGGGGACAGCAATAGGTCCCCTCTCGTGAATCCACGCTCGGAGGGTGAACACCAGCAACCAGCTGTGTAGCAGGTGCACCCACGGAGAAGTCCACCACGCATTCAGAAAAACAGGGCGCCCTTTTCCCCACGCAAACCTAAGGCAGAGCCAGGCGGCAGGGGAAGCAGGGCGCTGAGCAGAGGCAAGCCGCGCAGACGCACCGAAGCCGCAGAATACTAATTACAGGAAAAAGCAAAACACCTTAGATGAGTTCCACCTTCTCCAAACGTAAAACGGAGTCTAGTGCGGACGGTTAAAGAGACTCCCGTACACGCGGGCGCACACCCCCTTCGGGTCTCAGACCGCTGCGGAACCGGGCGGCCCGGCCGGCGCGGAGTTCTGCCCCCACCCATCCCAGGTCAGCGGGGGCCACTCGCGTTCCCCTCGGAGGAGAGCGCTCCAGACTCCGGGTGTCCCGCTTCCTCTGGAGCGTGCTGGGCTCCGCTCTCCCCGCGAACTCGCCGCCACTCGCCGCACCTGGGGTCTGCCCGCGCAGGCTCTCTCGGGGCCGAGCGCCCTCAGCTCGGTAGCGCACGTCTGTCCTGCCCTGCGGAGCCACGTCTCGCGGCCACGCAGCAGAAACTTGGGGACGCCAAGGGAAATTCCGCACGGATCCCCCCGCCCGCTCTCCGCTCCCGGACGAGTCCGGCCTCCGACGCGCACGGCGAGGGCGCGCTTCTGCCCGGCGGCGCCTTCCCCAGCCCCCAAGCCGGCAGGCGCACTCACCTGGGGCCTCGCTGCCCTCCCGGCGGCGTCCGGCGCTAGCGACCCGGGTGTTTGCATCCGAAACGGCGCGCGCTTAGCAGCCGGGCGCCCGCGGGCACTTCGGGACCCGGGGCGCGCAGCTCGGCGCTCGCGGGGTACTGGAGGCGCCCGCTCGGCACCCTCTGCGGCCGGCCGCACGCGGGCTCCTGCTCCAATCACAGCCCTCTCCGCGGGGCGCGGGGCGCGGGGCCGCTGCCCCGGCCGCAGGCGCCCCCGGCCCGCCGCCTGCGCCTGCTCCGAGGGGCCGGCCGGCTCTCCCGCGCGGCTCGGACGCCGGGTCCGGAGCGAGCGGGAGCGCGCGTCCGGAGAGAGGGCGAGAGGGCGAGCGCCCTGGAGAAGGAAAGAGGGCGCCGGGGCGGGAAGGAGCGGAGAAGGCGACGGTGGTCGGCGGCGACGGATGCCTGCTGTCAGCGCCAGGCGACGCCGGCCCGGGGAGCCACTGAGACTTGGGTACCTCCCGGAGACAGGGTGAGGGCTATCGGAGAGGAAGCGGCTCCGCCGCCACGCGCGCACACACGCGCGCGCACACACGCGCACCCCTCCCCCAGCGCCCTCCTGACAGATCCGCGCAGACCGAGTCCTTCGCGGGGAAATCAAGGGGAGCGCGGAAAGTAGGAGGGGCCGCAGCCCATCCATCTCTCCGCCAGGTATTTGCATCTGAAGGCGCGAAGCTGGAGGAGAGTTCTGAGAATTTTTTTTTCCAGCGCCCTCTCCTCCCACCCCCAACTTGTCGTAGAAGCCGTGATCAATTGAGCTCCTGAGGCATGAAGGCAAAGTCATAAAACTAATCAGAACTTACAGTTTTCTTGCGTGATAGTTTTGCCCTTTCAATCTCCTCGGACTGCCCTAGTCCTACTTTCTTTACTTGCAGAAAATGTTCTCCCCGCTGGGCTCTCTGATGCGAAAGTTCTGAGGTGCATGATTTACGCGCAGGGTGGGATGCAGGACCCTCGCGGGGCGGGGAAGGCGATCTGGGCTCCGAGAACGCGCTGCAGCCCCCACAGCCAAGCGCGCGACCTTTCCGTCTGCTCAGGTGCTGGACTTCACCTGAGGGCGAGATGCTCTGTCCTGAGGGCTGGGGAGGTGAATGCCAAGTAGTTCGTTTTCATTTTTCTTCTTCTGCCCGTGGAGCTTGCCCTGCTTTTCTTCTCCATCCTTAACAGCGGCTCCCTGTACCCCAGCGACGCGGGGGTGAGGCTTGTTGTTGTTCCCGCCGCTGCTTTCCCGTGCTTTCTGTCACACTTGCGCTCTCCCAGCCAGTCCTTCCTGCCCGTTGAGCCTGCTTGCATTTTCCTCTCGTGCAGTTAGTATATAACACTGAGTTGCATGCTCCTAATTCTGACAGCAAGTATTTTTGGAGCTCCTGTTAAGTTCCAGATACCTAGCAAGGCTGTTTACTAAACGTTGCTTCATTTGCAAAGTTCTAGCTCCAACCCCAAGCCTCCCCAAGTCCAGGCCTGCCTGGATGTCCCCTTGCACTCCACTGTCAGTCATCGCCCAAACTCGGGATGTTCAGAACAGACCCACCTCTTCCGGGATATCACCTCGGATTTCCCGAATGTTCTCCTCTCTGTCAGGGACACTATCATTCTCCAGGTACCCAGACATCAAACCTGGGCTACATCTTTGAGGCCTTTGACATACTTTTCTGTATTAAAATCCTTAATTGGGGCACCCGGGTAGCTCAGTTGGTTAAGCCTCTGCCTTTGGCTCAGGTCATGATCCTGGGGTTCTGGGATCCAGCTCCTCGTGGGCTTCCTGCTCAGCGGGAGTCTGCTTCTCCTCCTCCCTCTGTACAGCCCCCCTCGCCCACCCGTGGGCTCTCTCTCTCAAATAAATAAAATCAATTAAAAAAATAAAATCCTTAGTTATTCTTGCTAATATCATACAATCTAGAACTTTACATTTTTCCGAGGGCCTTACATGTGTTGGTCTTGGTTTGTCTAATGGACGTATTGCTGGGATGAGACCAATTCTTGTAATTGTTCTGAACTAAAAGCTTCAGGAAGACAAAGATTGATATTGAGTGTGATCGAGACACAGCACGTATTTGGACCATAGTAAATATCTGTTAAGTGAAGAAGTGAATGCTTGTATTTCATCCAGCAATTAGCACAACTCCAAGGACACCATGCTATTTGTAAACCACCCATTGATTGTCTGGCTCTTTCTTCCATGAGATTTTATGAGGAAACAAGTACTGCACATATATGTTTTAATTAAAAGACCACATAGAAAGGGAAAAAAATGTGGAGACCATTTTTTTTAAGTTTTTTTTCCCCCATGATTTATTCTTTTCTTTTTCTTATCTTGTGTTTCCCCATAAATACAGACCATAAATTTGGCTTCCATCCTGAACTACATGTTTCCATGTGAGTTGCCTTCTTAAAAAAAAAAAAAAAAAAAATCCTTAAGCCATAAACTTTACAGGGATTCTAGGAGGAGTAAAACGGATTCAGTTAACCAGAATACTAATTCTGGTTCTCAGAAGTCACAAGACATTCATCATAGACGAAGAGGTATGTGCCTCTCTACCTGGTTAAAAATGGGGTGATTCAGATGAGAAGTGAGGGACAATCCTTTACTTATCTAGGACATCAGGGATGGCCTCTTTGCAGAGATGGCACTTAAGTTGAGAGCTGATGATGAGAATGAGTTGCATTTGTGAAATCTGAACAGAATAAACAAGGACAAATCTCTGCAGAAGGCAAGAGCTGGGTGTGTTTGAGAAACCTGGAGTACTGTAGGAAGGAGAAAGTCAAGATGGAGTAGTGGCCCAGGGACAAATTTACAGAGCCTTTTGGTCTCTGAAAGACGTTTGTTATTTTATTCTTAGGGGGAAGCCCAACTTTAGTAATGACAAAACAAGAGCTCCACAGGTTTAGCCTGTGGTCAAGTCTAGGGACAAGACTTGTTTTTTAATTTATTTAAAGATTTTATGTATTCATTTGAGAGAGAGAGTGAGTACGAGCGGAGGGGAGAGGGAGAAACAGGTTCCCCACTGACCAGGGAGCCCAAAGCAGGGCTGAATCCCAGGACTCCAAGATCATGACCCAAGCTGAAGGCAGACTTAACCATCTGAGCCATCCAGGAGCTCCAAAACTTGTTTTGTTTCAGATTCTTCTTCCCCCACCCTTTCTTTTCTTACAACTCTGGCTGATTAGAAAACCTAGTTTCCTGAGAAACACAAATAAAAATTTACTATACTAGATAAATCCTAAGGAGTTGTCAAATGTCTAAGATTCTGCGAAATACAAATGTAAGTCATAACAGCATATGCTTACTTACGAAATTTCATAGTGTGTCCATGTAACTCAAATTTATGTTTTAATTTTTCCATTCTTTTAAAAAATATTTATTTGACAGAGAGATCACAAGTAGGCAGAGCAGCAGACGGCGGGGGCGGGGGGGAGCGGGAAGCAGACTCCCTGCTGAGCAGAGAGCCCAATGTGGGGCTCTATCCCAGGACCCTGAGATCATGACCTGAGCGGAAGACAGAGGCTTAACCCACTGAGCCACCCAGGTGCCCTGATATTTCCCTTCTTATATATAGTAATCTTTTTCAAATCCCCTCAGTTGAAGGTTTTATTTCTTCTATGTCATGTGTTGCCGTGCACAAATTTGTTAATGTCCCCTTTTCTTTCCTATTTAAAAAAACAAAAATAAACTAACAAAAAACAAAAATAACCTCTCCTGGCACCTGGGTGGCTCAGTCAGTTAAGCATTTGATTCTTGATTTTGGCTCAGGTCATGGTCTCAGAGTCCAAGATCAAGCCCTATGTTGGGCTCCGCACTCAGGGGGGAGTCTGTTTCTCTCTCCCTCTCCCACTGCACCTCCCCACCTCCTCTCTTTCTCAAAATAATAAATTTCTCTCAAATAAATATTTTTTTTAAAAACCCTCCTTTCAATCTCCAAAACTCTTGATTTTTTACTCTTGATTAAATCCACTGTATGAGAACTACACTTTGGAAAGGAAAAATCAGAAAAAGTCGGAGAACTCTTGTCATGCTTCTGTCAGCGTGGATGTTATTTCCCTACATGTTTTAGCTCTCAAAGCAGATTTGGCACAAGTAAGAAAGTTCTGATGAGATTACCAATTAGGTTATGTTCATAGCCATTCCATCCTGAACTTCCCTTAAACCCAAAGATGAGTCTCAAAGATCTTGGAGCTAAGAGCAGAAGAGAGCTAACCATTGAGAACCAAGTAGTAGTAAAATTGGGGGGCTATGGTAGGAAAACAAATGTGACAAGAGGTAAGAAGCACCTCTATAAGGCAAACTGTCAAAAAGTGGGGGGTGTTTATAGTTTTTTTCTATATAACTTTGTGGATAATAAAATATATATTTTTAAAGATTTTATTTATTTGACAGAACAAGAGAGCCCAAGCAGGGGACAGCAGACAGAGGGAGAGGGAGAAGCGAGAAGCAGGCTCCCTGCTAAGCTGAGTGTCTGACTCAGGGCTCAGTCCCACGACCTGGAGTTCATGACTTGGAGCCAAAGACAGACAGACAACCAATGAGCCCCAGGCACCACCAAAATATTTTTTCATCATATCATCCTTAGGCTTTGTCCTGAGGATGTCTATGTTCTTCAATTAATTTTCTCTAGTTAAGGATAACTTCATCTTTTACAAAGTAAAGATCTTAGTAGGAGAGATTCTAGCTCAAGATATTCATTTGCTAATTGGGTAATTATTAATTGACCCACCTCTGGATGATGGGATATGCAGCTGAATTTAAGATGTAGTTCCTATCCTTAGGAACCTTTCAGCCTGCATTGAAAACAAGGAGCTGCATCCATCTCCATATACCTTGGTAAACGTGATGATGAAGTATGAATAAACGTCAGGTGTGGCAGCACACAAAAGTGGCCACATGACAGAAAGTCCTGGACGGGGAGAGAAAATGTTTGGAATGCACCATGAGGGCAATGGGGCATCACAAGGAGTTTTATGAAGGAAAATCATTATAATTTCAGTAGAAGGAACACCCCACAGCCTTTTTAAGCCATTCTTGGGCTGGAGGTAAGAAAATGTTTAGAAAATTATTCCAGAAATCCAGATAAGAAACATCTTGGCCTGACTCTACTTGTGGCACTAATGTGTGAAAATCTCTTGGATATAATCAGAAAATTTATATCTGTCTACCTCTCTACCTATCTATCTTAAATGATTTCTTGACACCAGTTATCAACAGGGGAGTATAAATGAACACTAAAAGAAGGTAGACGTGTTACTGCAATTAGTATTGTGGAATCATGCCCCAACTACACCCCACTGATGACTGTATCCCTCACAGAGTACTGGACTGGAAGAATCAAAAGTCTGAGCTAATATAACAGTTTTGTTGCTTAGTGCGTTTATCCGGGCTCCTTTTCATTATCCAGTCTGTTCAGAAGTCAGTCTGTTCAGAAATGAATACTTGCAGAGTATACGACTCAGTTGAAGGGCCCTAAAGATATGCACAGAAAAGAGAGTTGCTATGTCAGTGCAGAATTATTTAGAAAATGCAGCGATGTCTAATGGGGTCGAAGGAAATCATTCCTTAAAAGTTTTTCTCTGTGTGAAGAAGAGGGCATCAGGCCTTACAGAAGCCTCAATCCTTAAGACTGCAGGGATGCTGGGTGCCTGGGTGGCTCAGGCGGTTAGGCGTCTGCCTTCGGGTCAGGTAATGATCCCAAGGTCCTGATATGGAGTCCTGCTCAGTGGGAGTCTGCTTCTTCTCCTCCCTGCTCCTGTTCTGTCTCACTGTCTCTGCCTTTCAACTAAATACATAAAATCTTTAATTAAAAAAAAAAAAAAGAAAAGAATGCAGGATATTCCATGATCCGTGGTCTGGGGAGAAACTAATGAAAATCTATAGGGAAGATTTCCCTTAAGATTCGCACTCTGCGCTGCCAAAGATTCTGCATTGGCTCTGAGATTGCAGGTAGTAACTCCTCATGCAAACCACTTAGAAGAAACCCACAGAAAGAAAATGCGAACAAAATGACATAGTGGGACTGGAACCCAACAGTGAAGAATTCACGTTTCCCCTGATCTAACCAAAGGAGGTGGTCCTGGCTATTATTCCAGTTTCCTCCAGATATTTGGGGCTTCATCTCGAGGCTCGAGACTATCTGAGCTGTTGCAGGTCAATGGTTATGATTTGAAAGTAAAAATAGAATTTTCTCCTGCTACATGTCAAATTTCTTAGCATTTTCTTTCTGAAGAACAAACTCAAACAGATAAACATCTGATTTGGATTTGGAATTAAATGCCAAAGCAAGGGAAACACTTACTTACTTAAATAGCTTATGATACTACTGATGTGCAATTGTATCTCTGGGTTCACAATTGTTGGAACACAAATTACTTTTTAAAAAGCAGATCGAATCAAAATTGTCAGAAATAATATAGCTAGGCCTGTGCGGTCTCTTGAATTATAGTTGTTCTATAAAAACCTTCTAAACCCTTTAGAGGAAGAAAAGCAACAATGTAAATTTCTTCTGAACATTGCACTACATTCTGTGATCAGCTCTAGAATTTTTTGAAAAATGTGGATTTTCTCAATAAACTCATTTCAAAATCTTTATTGAGTGTGAGCTGTTTTACTAAGTTTAATGCCACAAGTTGCAGACGCCACAAAGGAAAGTAAGGCGACAATCCTATAGAATATTCCAGGCATATAACAATTAAAAAAAGGGAGAGGGGCACCTGGGTGGCTCAGTGGGTTAAGCCTTTGCCTTTGGCCCAGGTCATGATCTCAGGGTCCTGGAATCGAGCCCCACATCAGCCTCTCTGCTAGGCGGGGAGCCTGCTTCCCTCTCTCTCTCTGCCTGCCTCTCTGCCTACTTGTGATCTCTTTCCCTCTGTCAAATAAATAAATAAAATCTTAAAAAAAAGGGAGAGGGGAGAGATGAGGCTGAACTCAGTAAGAGAACCTTGCTCAGTGAGGTACCACATTTAAAGGAGGAAGATAATAGTTGCTCTTGGAGAATCCTAAAAGCATCAACCGGTATGATGTTTCACTGGGGTCTAGGATATGATGAGTGGAGTGACAGTAGGATAAAGCAGAAAATCAGGAGAATATTCACAGGACTTCAGATAATCTCCAAGGAGCAAAGGGATTTAATGGAGGATTTTTTTTTTCAGATAAAATTCGATTTTTATACATAATCCTCTGCTCACCTAGACAGAAAGAGGGCACCCTCAGCATGCATTCAGTTGTCACACTTGTGTTGGGGACACTGTTCCTCCACACATGCCCACTGAGCTCCTCTGAGCAACACTAACCTGATTGTTCCCTGCATGGAGATCCAGAGCGCTGGTGTGCCCTGGGTTCTGTCAGTTTTATAGCTGGTGCCACTCAGTTATATTTAGTGCTCTCTTAACACACATAAAATGTGCATGTAGGAATGACCCTACTTCTAGCAGCTGCATGAAGCTACGTGACTTTGAGGCTGAACTCATATTCAGAAGGAAAATCCAGGAGGAGAAAATATGAGCCACTATATACCATAGGAAGAAAGATGAGATGAAATGAGCCAGTTTCTTCGAAGGTAAATTTGTAAGAAGGCAAGCGTGCTTAATAAAGTACTGGAGAACCACTGCCCCAGAAGATACTTATGGTTAAGAAGAGCAACAGTCTTTATATGAACTTGAACTACTTCATGCACGAAGCTAAAGTCTGAAGCCTTCATTGTCTTTGTGAAATGCAAATGGTTCCACATCCTCCTTTTAGGCCCCAATGATTAAAAATGACTAGAACAAGTCTCTCTCCTTTGTTTCATTCCCCATCTAACAAAATGGTTACTCTAAAGCCCAAATTAAGGGATGGCCCCTTCCTGCAAAACATCAAATAAGGAAACAATCCCATTCAGATTGACACAATTATCTTAGGAGCCACATAAACAAAGAGACTTCATAGACACAATAAGGCACACCATTTTCTCAAGTATTCATGTGTTTGTGTGAGAATAGTGTTGGCTGAAATGAGTACTCATTATGCCATTTTTATTAGCGAGGGCTTTTCACTTTAATAGCGATGGAAAAAATGTTGTAGCAAGTAACTTAAAGAGTTCCTCACAAATGTATCTGTGGATGGGACGCCTGGGTGGCTCAGTTGGTTAAGCAGCTGCCTTTGGCTCAGGTCATGATCCCAGCATCCTGGGATCGAGTCCCACATCGGGTTCCTTGTTCGGCAGGGAGCCTGCTTCTCCCTCTGCCACTGCCTGCCTCTCTGCCTGCCTGTGCTCGCGCTCTCTCTCTCTCTCTCTCTCTCTGACAAATAAATAAATAAAATCTTAAAAAAAAATGTATCTGTGGATACAAATACTGGTCTGAAAGGGTTAATGAGCCTTGGCAAGCCTCTCAATTACCACTAGTCACTGAGGATAATTGGACTCAATACCTTATTCATGAAATGACCTACATAAGACAGCTTTGAAGACATTTAAGCATATTCTCTTATTTTATCAATGACGAAACAAATTCAGAGAGAGATTGGTTCATTCTCTTATAATACATTTCAGGTATGGGAATAAGAATCAAAACCTAGTAATTAAAGCATGCTGATTGGTACATACTGTAATATCCAAAGCAGGCTTCTTAAAGATCCTAGATATTTGGGCTTAATTATTTGATATTATGCATTTCAAATACCAAGAAGGATTGTTTGTTTAAATTTCATAGCTTTTGTAAGGCAACGGAAAAATAATTGGTTGTAGCCTTTCTCATTTTTAATATGATACTTTAAAATAAAAGATTTATTTGTTATTTATTTATTTACAGAAAGAGAGAGAGAGAGAGAGAACAAGCAGGGGAGGGGCAGACAAAGAAGGAGAGAGAGAATCTCAGACAGACTCCCTGCTGAGTGCAGAGCCCTGGGGCTGGATCTCATGACCCTGAGATCAAGACCTAAGCCAAAATCAAGAGATGCTGGCATAACTGACTAAGTGATCCCGATGCCCCTTACAGTGATATTTTTATAGCTCAGACTGTATTAACTTTATAATTATAAAAATTAAATGTATATTATGATTCTGTTGACATGGCTCTCCATCACACCCTAAAATTTTATTTAAAAACTAATATAAATCATAATTCTCATAGTTTTAGGAGAATAAGAATTGAAGGAGTCACTTGCTCCAGGGTAAAATCCCTATATTTTGAAGGACTAAAAAGGCAATGGAATAGTTCATGGCAAGCAAGCCATTTGCTTTTAGAATCCCCACTGATAATTCAGTTCCCTTATCATATGAAATAGTAGTTTCCACCTAAAAGTTAATTCAAAAAACTAAATAAGTTTATTTAAAATATAGCTATGAATAAAAGTAGCTCCATGACCTTTTTAGAAAATTTTTAGATACTTTTAACCATTCACGATCCTCCATAGATTAAGACAAAATATATATTTCTAAATTTCTGAAAAACAGCTGACCTCGAAGTGACCTTGCAATTTGTCTAGATGGAGTCTCCTGCTTAAGTGAAAACAAAAAGGAGCAAGATCAATAATGTTTTAGATGTTTTAATTTGTTTAACCAATGTGTACCATCTAAGTGCTGCTCTGATTATACCCAGGCTTCACACAAGTTTGGCTCACAGAGAGGGTTTTTGTTTTTTGGGTTTTTTTTTAAATGTATATTCCAATATTTGTCATTGGAAGATTATGCATGCAAGTCTCTATTTCTAACTCCTCTGCTATATTCTAGAATTCTGACTAAGCTAGGCTGCAACTTCATATTATAAAGTGGGATTGAATTTGAGGGTTTCCATATCCTTTTCTCCAAATTAATAGGAGAGATTCCTAAACATACACCAGGTCATTAGAGTATAGATATTGGAATTGACTTTTGTTTGCTTGCTTTGTTTATTTGTTTTAAAAAACAGAAGGCTGCAGGAGTCATACACCGATCAGCTGTATCTTATCTCACTTATGTGAAAGGATGCCAGGGTTGGAGTGAACAAAATTGCTTATGAAAAATACCTTGCAAAAAATAAAAATCTGGTAACTCTTACTATCTAAATTATCTAAATCCAATGCCCAACATAAGATAATTGGAATAAGATGAACACATCAGATTTGAAGGAAAAAATAATCAGTGTGAAATATTCATTTTGGCCAAATAAATAAATAAATAAATGCCTAACAATTGTTCTCTAAACTTTCTGGACATAGTATAAAAGATTAATTTTAAAGAAGCTCAGAAGTAACAGATGTGAAAGAATGCAAAGCATAAATTCCTTCACATTTCTGATTAACTGATTGAGGTATTGAGAATAAAAGCAAGGAGGGGGAAAATGTAACTTTTCTATAGTTCTTCAAGTCCATTAAGCACTACTTGGGAAAGATTTTTTTCCTTTTTCTTTCTGGCGGTTTCATCTGGATAAAAAAGACGAAAAAAAGTTTCTCCCTACGCACTGGGACGGAAGCCACAAGAGGACTCAACTGTGTGGGGAAACATCTCCCTTTAGTGGAGAGCTTTTATTTTACCCCTGTCAACAGGAACTCCGTCCCCTTTTGAAACTTATTGTCCTTAGCTAAGACACCTGTGAAAGGCAACAGATACTGCTAAGATTATAGCGGCCCGTCTACTATCCTGTTTCATTTTTAAAGGAAGAGAGAGAGAGAGAGAGAAAAGAGACCAACCCTTGCTTTAAATCATTGGACCATTTTGCACTTGAGCAAATCTGTTTGCACGTGCTCTGCTGACCCGGCAGAAAGGACTAAGCCTTTTACATGCAGCTTGAGGTCAATCCTAATGTGGTGTTCAGTGGTCCTCACGCCTTTCACAGGAAGCAGCTGCCTCTGATTGCCAGAACAAATTGAGGTGATTCAAGCCACCAGCAGGGCATAAGTATAACTCCCATTCACTCAGAAGGGAGGAAAGAGCTCAGAACAGACCAACCGGGGCTGCCCACAATAAACAGCAGGATTCGATTGGATACACTGCGCATTAAGACACGGTCATGCTGAAAAGTAGGCCATAATGACATAAGAAATTAGAAGATGGTTGTATGAATGACAATAAGGAAAGAACAGTCCTTGGGCATTTATTAAGTTACACCTAATTATCAAATGCCTTTTATTTCTGTGTCCTCATGACACCTGAGGAATTCTCATGGTCACTATACAGATAATAAACTCTTTAGGGGCACAGACACATAAAGAAGGCTGACGACATTTATTTAAAAAAAAAAAAATCCATTAAGGAGGAAGTGATTTTAAACAAAGTGATGGTTAGGCAAAGTTGGATAGCTTGTCTCCCAACTTCAGCATAGGAGTGTATAAGCAGCTTAAAAATAATAAAATGGATCTATCCCAAAAACAGAGTAAAGGAAAGTATTGTCAAACAATAACAGAAATTAATTACATAAAATCAGCATAAATTGCTTCAAATGGCACTATCATTTTAAACCAGGGCTTTTGAAATGATTAAAAAAAAGAAATTTTAAGAGGACATGTTTCAAAGATCTCTATTTACTCTTAAAAAAATGTCTCTGATCCATTCATTAGGTAAATATTATCTAAGAATAAGTGAAATCCTCTTCTTTTTTGATGGTATTATATTCCTTAAATTAATATTGCCAATTCCACACTTTTCAGTTTCCAACATTTATTATTGTGTTAAAAGTTCAGGGTAATTATCCCTTGAGCCTTATTTAATCCCAGATCTTGCACCCATAGATAGTGGTGAAATTTTTATATGTTAGAACTTTTGCTTCAGAATAGTGTTCTTCTGGGGCACCTGGGTGGCTCAGTGGGTTAAGCCTCTGCCTTTGGCTCAGGTCATTGTCTCAGGGTCCTGGAATCAAGTCCTGCATTGGGCTCTCTGCTCAGCAGGGAGCCTGCTTCCCCCCTTCTCTATGCCTGCCTCTCTGCCTGCTTGTGATCTCTCTCTCTCTGTCAAATAAATAAATAAAATCTTAAAAAAAAAAAAGAATAGTGTTCTTCCTACCCCCACTAGAATTGTGGTTATCGAGGATGAGTAATAGGGCCTGTTCATATTCAAAGAATTCAGTCGAGACTCTCGCATAGCATATGTCAGTCAGTCCGTAAACGAATTAAGTCTAAATATTAAACTACTTTAGGATAGAATAACATCACAAAAATAAACAAATGCAACTATATGAAAGACATTGCACATTTTTCCAGTGGTCACTAAGCATATGGCATATTTTCAACCAAGATAGTAACCTCTTAAATTATGAGGGACAAATTATTTTTGTCAGTGAGAAGTCATTGGCCTTTGCTTTACTAACGTGAATGCTGACCTTCAAGTAAATTTCATGGTCATTTAAATAGGGCTTGACTGTATTATTTCTGAAAGGGTGATCTAAATACTGAGTGGTATTTAATATTGAGTTCTTTCTTCCATGTGGCTTCCTATTTCCTTTTTCTGCGTAGCTCTTCTCATGACTGACAATTTCAATATTCTTCAGCTTCCTCCTTTCCTAATAGATCTTAAAATTATCTTATGCCAGGAAATTATGTCCCTAAGGTCTAGAATTCACATGGACGTTGGAATTTAGCCACAAATTCTTTTGATGTGTGTTAGATGCAAATAGAAGTATTTCTTCAAGATATACACACTATTAATAACGAAGATGGGGGATGATATCTCTGTTTGGGAAGTTAATTACCCCGCTGATACCGGTGCTAATAGCTCCATACCAAATATAAATTCAGTGTATTGATCTGTTAAAGTTGAGTCCAGAGGGTATCTTGTAACACAATGAAATTTACAGTGAAATTAGCAGCAAGGAAGTTAGTTCATGACTATAAATTGTCATGGAATATAAACAAAGACATTTGGCATAGGAGAAATGGAGACAATGATATATTTTGAGAAAAATTACTTTATCAATGCACCTCTCAAATCACTGGGGGCAATATAAAATATAAATAGAGAAATTTAAAAAAAAACAAAAAGCAAGTGACCTGTAGCTAGTGAAACAAGACAGCACAATGTATTAAACATTCATAAGTAAGGCTTTTCCGTTTCTTAGAATAACATTCAAGGATTAACAACATTTTTAACCTGTGTAACTCCAGGCAACCCGATATGAATGAGAGAAAATGATCCTAAAGATAATTAGAGATTCATACGAGGAAGAGTGGCATCTGTAGTTACAGTACACTAGCTAGGGTAGAATTACACCAGCTATCAATCTTTATGCTGGAGGGCAGAAGCTGCTCACCAGATGGGTCAGGAAGATATTCCCCCCCATGGTATAATATTGTGAAATTAAGTATATTATGGGAGGTTTATTCCTCTTAGTGAAACATCTGGTATTGGCCACCAGATGAGGTGCACCCTCTGTCTGCTCAGGATGGTAACTCATATTTTTTCTCACACAAGGATTGCTTTATGCCAACTGAAGTCATATCGTCTTTACTTTCATGTCACAACCAACTCTTCAACTCCTAAGGAATTTTGCTTGCTGCTGAGCATCTGAAGGAACAAATGGGTTAATTGGGAAATGGTTTCCAAATATTACTAAATTTTTATTGAATAAATAGTAATACTAATACAAGGGAAGGATGAAAAATCCTTGAATAAATAGTAATAATAATACAAGGAAAAGATGAAAAAATATCCACTATGCCTATGTGGCTAAGACTAGTAACTAGTTACTAGTTACTAGTAAGACTAGTAACTCCTCACCAATATTAATCTTTCTTTTATAGTAAGCATTTGAATGGGGTACATTTTTCAGCCTGCCTTAAACTGCGCAAGGTCAGGAGCCCAAGTTCTGAATGGAAGGTAAGACTGATTTGTGCAACGTCCTTTTCTCTTGCACGTGAGGAAAGCCCTACCTCTACTCCTCTGTTCTCCCCCTTCCCATTGTCTGAAAGGACTATGTCCAGAGTGGCATTGGAAGCTATGTGGTAAATACGGCCAAGCCATTGTCAGCCTATGTCACTGGCTGGTTTTATTGTTCGGAACCTGCTTCTCTTCCCTAAACATTCCCTGAAAGACAAATTACCTTCTATCTTTTTGATCCACGGCTTTTGGGTGCTCTCCATCATCAGTTTGCCTACCTTAATGCATTCAAATTTTTCATTTTCACATGTTCTATTTTCTGTCAGAGGAATTAATAATCTCTAACTCTAGGTATAGTACAAGTGCACTTATTTACCTGCTAAGTGTAATATTTAAAAAATGTATGAAATACATGTAATATATTAAATTTAAATATATCCTACCCAACTTGTTTCTAGTACTTCCCTTTCACAGTCCCTGCCCTTCTTTAGAGCACTGCTAGGTGAAGGTGCTCTTACTCTCACCACACACTGTCAGGGGTTTGGGCACATATTGGAAGTCAACAAGCTTGGAAGACCATTTATTTCACAGAAATTGTAGTATCTCTATTAGTAGCCAAGAAGACATGTATGCAGCTTATTTCTTGGCTGTGATCTCTATGATTTATGTTGTTGGAGTCACTTACACTGGAGCTTTTCTCTTTGGGCTCAATCTTAATAATGCATTCCATACAATCATTGATATTATAACAGAAAGCAATCTTAAACATGGAGCTGATTTTAAGCAATAAAAATTTGCTGTTGCGTTTTAAATTGTTTTTCTATACTTATTCACTCACATGTTTATGTTTTAATTTTAATTAATTCCATTTTAAGAAATTTAAAATGTACTATTTAATTCCACATGATTTATAGCAGCTGTCTCCATCTATAAAGTGTGCTCAGAGGAATCTTTTTCAGCAAATGAAGTCTGTACCCAGACATCTCACTTTACATACCATGAGGACTTCAGCACGACTATTCTCAGCGATAAACCTGAACTAAAGACTATCAGGAGAGAAAGGGAAACTCAGTATAGAAATCACACAGTAGGAAGTAGGAACACTGATTATGTACATACATATACATGTATATACATATATAAAATTACATAGTATATATAATATAGATAAAATATGTAGATATACATTACATCTCTATAACTAAATTAATAAAATAAAATTCTGTATATAACACATAGTATAATATGTTACACATATTATATTATTTTCTAAAACATATATTTTTCTCTTTACTAGAGCCTTGTGTACTAGAGCCTTGTGCTTTCCTCAGAAGCATATGGGCCTCCAACAGGGGTCTTCCTCTTGCACAGGTACACAAGTCTGTAAGAATTTTAGAAGCGGTAAGGTGATTTTTTTTTAAGACTATCATTAAAAGAAAATTTAAACAGTACAAAAATTGTAACTAGAAAAATCAATGTTTCTCCTTCCTTTTGATTCCCATGTCCTCTCTCCAAAGAAAACCACTTTTAAATCTTTGATAATTTTGTATAGACCTGAACTTCATTTTTTTCCTCCCTAGGAAATAGATTTCCTCAGCTAAGACACAGCAGTTACAGAATGATCTATGCACAAGTGAGGTCACCAGGTCTGGAGGTCATCCTAAAGGGCAAAGTTTGCTTGTGCTATGGAATGCCAAGTGCAGAAACCCCAAGGAGCTGTCCCAGGAAGTCCTGAGAGGGTTCTATGCTTGGATGACAGAGAAAAGGCTGTATCTTTTGGTAGTGGTTCATTATAGGTTCACAAAAGAATCGTAATGAAAGTCTCAAGTTCAATTTCAATCTCAAGATTGGTCTAGCAACCTGAGTTGAGTAGGGTGGCCATATAACACAGTTTTCTTACGAGAGCCCTCTTTGAAACATTTTTTAAAAAAAATTCTGTTCTCAAATTTGGTGAGTGCTCCTTTGCATTCTTGAATGTGATCTGCTATTAAACTCCAAATTACGTGCTCACCCAGGCTATAGGACTGTTCTGGGTCCACCATGCTACTACGTGGTTTCCTAATCCTGACCTTTGCTGTGCCAATAGTGACAATTATTAAAATTTAATTCAGAGGGGCGCCTGGGTAGCTCAGTGGGTTAAAGCCTCGGCTCAGGTCATGATCCCAGGGTCCTGGGATGGAGCCCTACATCGGGCTCTCTGCTCCGCAGAGAGCCTGCTTCCTCCTCTCTCTCCCTGCCTGCCTCTCTTGCTACTTGTGGTTTCTGTCTGTCAAATAAATAAAATCTTTAAAAATTTTTTTTTAATTCAGAAAAGTTGTGATCAATGAGAGTTTAGGAGCCCTAAAAGAAGATATTTCTATCTCCAAAGAAGTTTCATTGGGAGACAGCCTTAAGTTCATTATGGTTCAAGGACTGGCTCTAAGTCTAGGTGGCTTGCAAAGCTGACTTATTAACATAATTGAAGCAGGAGTGATCTTAGATCATCCATGCTGAAAAGCAATGATGTACACCAGTTTACCAATCTATAATGAGCCATCTAATTGGAGAGACAACCAGGCACTCCACCTGCAGGCATGCCACATGGGAAGCCACATTATTATCAGGCTGCTACTTGGTGAGCAGGAAGTTAGACTGAGGATTGTTAGTTATGTGATTTGAAAGTGTAAAGATGTCTGGCTAAAACTGGCTCATGCAATCTACCCCAATAGCTTATTATTTATTGCTGTGCTTCTATTTCTGACTAACCTCTTTCTCATATTAAGACTTTACTTCTCTAGATATAGTGACCAGTTCGGTTTTGTTTTCTCAAGCCTTCTTATCTGAGTATTCTTGTCTTCTCTTTAAAATGCTTCCGTGATGTAGACATCTGATTCAGGCCATCAAGTGCTCAGGTGGGGAGTCTCCCCAGTTCTGAAGCCCTTCCTTCCCTACCACCCCTTCCCAGAGCTGTGCCAGACCCCTAAGCAGGAACATTTCCCAGCGATGGGTACAATGAAAAGATGGTCGGTCATTTGTTATATAAAAGCCCAGTAATTATAGACTTTAGAATTAGGTTATCACATAGAAACAGGTGTTGGTATATGAGTGAGGGGCACCTGACTACTTCTGAGGAACAACAGTGGAAAAGGAAAATATTAACATTTGGTGAAAAACCTTGTGTCAGATTGTTATCATCAGAATGAGTAGATCAAGTGGCTTCTTAAAAGTGGTGTGGGAATGTGCCTGCATATTAGTATCTGCTCTATTGGTGTGAACTCAGTTTCATTGCTCTGTATAGTATCACACACCGTGTCACAGCCCACCACACATGAAGTATTGTCAACAGTTGTGTGTTTATTCGCAGATGACGTGCATGATACATTTTTAAATGGTAGCATTCATTCAAGAACTGATAGGGCCCACAGATAATACTGATGCCTCTATAATTCAATTTCCTCTTGTGTAAATCATAATAGAACCCCCTTCATATTTTGAAAGACTTTTGAAACCAGCCCAGGACTGTGCCATGAAAACAAGTTTATAATGACTGGGGGGGTGGGGGGTGGGGGTGGGGCAGGACTTCCTTTTAATGCTGATATCACCTCTACTGAGAACAAAGTTTATTTGGGGGATTCTCAGTGTACTGCAAACCAAATTCATTGTCCTCTGTCTAAACATCCATTCCTCCGGAATGATGTTCTCTCCTTCACTTGTTTTTTTAGATTTATTTATTTATTTTAGAGACAGAATGTGGTGGGGCAGAGGGAGAGAGAAGCTTAAGCAGGCTTCATGCTGCAGCACAGAGCCTGACGGTGGGCTTGATCTTAAGACCCTGAGAGCATGACCTGAGCTGAAATTCAGAGTCAGAGGCTTAACGGAATGAGCCACCCAGGCACCCCTCTCCTTCACTCATTTATATCATCCATATGAAGAGGCTTGGAGTCATCTTCTTCTCTTTGATCTTCCTTGCCCCCTACACCCACAGTTAGGAAATACCATTTTCTCTCCTATCTGCCTTCCTCCTTTCCATTCTTGCATGAGTGTCTGGCTTCAGTCCTGCCATAGTAACTCACCACTGGATTATGGAAGAAACTCTTCATTAGTCTCCCTGCCCCCCCCCCTTTTTTTTATTTGCTCCCCTTTTTATCCCTTACACTGCTGCTGGTTATTTCTCTAAATGAATCTGGATGATTCCAAACCTTCTCCTCAAAACATGTGGGGTCTTCCTATTGTCCAAGGGGACAGGTTAAAATTCCTAAGTGTGGGATTAAAAGCTTCCCAAGGTCTGGCCCTATCCTGCCTGTCATCTCCATCTGGAAGCACATTTCATTACTCATATTGACTGCTTATTATTCCCTGAACATGGCCACATTTTTATGGCAATTAACTTTGTTCAGTCTCTTTGCTTTCCTACTATATCAAAACCTCATTTGACCCTTAAGCCTCTATTCAAATGTTATTTCTTTCATAAAA
This sequence comes from Mellivora capensis, assembly GCA_004024625.1. Lineage (NCBI taxonomy): Eukaryota > Metazoa > Chordata > Mammalia > Carnivora > Mustelidae > Mellivora > Mellivora capensis. The sequence continues at coordinate 95,450 of PISX010005414.1, forward strand.
CCTACTCTGAACACAGTTGTAAGAATTGGTTCTCCTGCAATTCTATAACATGTTATTTGTTTTCTAATACTACACCCATGACTTAATGATTTATGCTCACAGGTGTCTTTCTTCCCTCACAACCATAAGTATTACCTTCTTGAGATAGTGACCATACGTGTCCTTTGAACATTGAGTTTCTCACAATGCATGTTTTCAGTAATTATTAGTTGATCAGATTATTACAGGGTTTGGAAAGGTAGCAACACTGATTTCAGACTTTTTCGCCCATGTGCTCCTATTCTGTATATGAACAAGCAAAACAATCAGATGACCTGCTAGACTTAGGGAACTAGGAAGCTGGCTAATCAAGGCTGTAAAAGGAACGCTGGAGCAGAGGGAGGCACACTTGCCCAATCTGGAAAGGGGCCTCCTCCCAGTTAATAATGTGAGTTATTTTATACCAGTGAGCCTGACTCCTGCAAGACTGAATTATTTCTTCCAGAATAAGTGCTTTATAATGGTCATTTAATATCCTGAAATGAAATTCATAGATAATAAACTCACCTATATACTTAAAATAACTAAAAAAAAATCAATATGATGTTCCAACAAAAAATAAATGAGACATAAAAGCAATTTATACTAAAATAATGTCTATTTCAATATATAAATGGCTGAGGTGGGGCAAAACTGCCCTTACCAATGTCCAAAGTGCCTGCAGGGAAAATGATTGATTTAGATGCATTTTGGAAGGATGGTGGGATTGTCTATTTTGGGATCCTGGCCTTTGTGATGCATTCAGAAGAAAGAAAGTGACTAACAATTAGTCTCAAAAACAGAGTGCCCTCTCTTTTGTTGTATTTAAGAGCAGAGAAGCAGGTGATCAGCACTTGAATAGAGAAAATGGGGTTCTCCCAGAGTTAGGATAACCAGAAAATTTGGGAAGAACATATAACGTCCAAAAAATGTGGCTCATTTGCCTTAAAGAGTACACTGTTACTTGTTTGTAGAGTGAAAGCAGTCCTGCAGATAATCCTCTAACTGGGAGTTAGAAAGTCAAGGGGAGTCCTTTGCCTCCCATTTTCTTTTTCTTTGATCTATTTCCTCAGAATCTTACCTTTTTCACCTGAATGAATTACAAGGAAGACACGTAGGGACAAAGTAGCAGGCTAACACTATTGTTGCCTGTTTTGAAGTTGATGGGGGCACTGTGATAGCAGGTAGAAGATATTCTGGGGCTTCTTCCTTCTCTGGAGAGCCCATTGAGCTGTCCCCTTATCAGTGATAGCTTCCTAATGAAGCTGGAAATATAATAAAACTCTAGAGTCAAAACTTTTTTGTTTGTAAGTCCATTAGACCTCGTGTAACTCAACTCACTCATCTTACAAGCAGGGAAAATAAGTCTCTAAGAAGTTATGGGGACCCCCCCCCCCGACGAAGATCCTTCAGCCTGTGCGTGTCTGAGCTTGGTCTGGAACCCACAGCAGCTGCCTTCAGGCCCAGGGCTCTTCTCATAACTCACAGCCACCCTTAACTGCAGGTGGGGTGAGCTTTTCCGGAACTCTGCCAACACACAAAGCCTTTGTAAGCCACCTTTATTTCCTCAAATATTTTTTCTTCCCATGGTTCCCCTCCAGGCACATTTCTTCTAGTAACCTGTAGAACAAGAATAAATATAAAAATCCATGAATCCTCATCTGAGTTGGCCTCCGGAATGTATATCTTTCTTCTCTCTCTCTGTCTATATTCTTTACTTTCAATCAGTTCTTCAAGTCAACCGGTTTGACTTGATAGAGCACCAAACCCTTTCCTACCTTAGGCACGTGATTATTGTTATTTTAAATATTTATGTATTCATCTGTACAACTGGGGTAATAATATCTGTATATCCCAGAGCTCCTGAAAGGATCAAATGACAGTATGATGACACTTGGTAAACTGTAGGACATTGAACAAGCATGAAATATCTACCTTCCCTTACATTCGATTTCGTAGTCCTAATAAATGCACTCCGGAACCTCTCCTCTGTCACTGAATTTCAGGGCAATCTTAGGCAAGATGCATTTCCTCACTCTGCTGCTTTTCCATCTGCAGAAAAAATAAACCTTTATTGCAGAATTATGGGGAGTAAAGTTAAGGGATATGAATCTTTCAGTACAGAACCAGGGACATAGTTCAATAAATAAGTAGGATTATTATTATTATTTTTATTATTTTTTTTTATTATTTCCCTAAAGCCTCTTTAATTTTCTGTTTTTTCCCTATCCATGCCTTGATACTTGTCGTATTTCCATGATATATTTGGATGGGTCATTTTGTTCCTATTTTAGAATTGCAGCATCTTGACTCACAAAGCTATTACTGAGCTATCCTGTAAAATTACTTCATGGCCATAAATGAGGCAGATGAAGAATCAAGTTATGATGATGCTTTACCCATTCAGTTGCAACAGAATAGTGGACATGTTGAATACAGCATTTGATTGCTGAATGCAATTTTCACCTCTTTTCCAACACTTTTTATAACACACTTAAGCAAAAGGAGATACATATGGAAAAGCTGAATATCTTATTTGCTCACTATGCATACTGTTATTGATAAATCCTATAGCATAAAAAAAAGAATTTAAAAAAGAAAGCAGAGGGATGTTGTCCTCAAATACCTCATCTTAAAGCTGGCATTCTTGACAATAAACAAATGTAAAGGACAACTTAAAAAGAAAACAAAAAATATAATTCAACATTGACATCTGCTTTTCCAAATTAGATACTCCAATACCCCTGTATCACACTCCTCACATTGGAAAGAGAGTCTTCCTCTCTGATGGGAAAAAAATCCCCACAAAAAAAGAAAAGAAAAGAAATGTCACTAACTGATGTTTCTTCATTAGAACATCATCTAAATATAATCTGATGCCAACATGTTTGTTGTATTATCATTTTTATTATTATTTCCACACTTTTCCAAACATACATGAAAGAGGGGGAACCTCCTCTTATATGTGCAATTCATTTTTAAAGCAAATTTTGCCTATAAAACGCATAAGTCTGAGGGAATGGGACTTTTCTTTGTGCTGGATTTCCAGGCGTTGAGTCCCTTAAATAGACTACTATATAATGCTACATTCCACCTGAATATAACATTTGTATAATGCACTCATTTAAATTCCTTATAGATACAAGCATTTCCTAAAGAAAATCAGACTAGGCACAAATCCTGCAAGAGATCTGGAGGTAGAAAATGGCTCATCTGTTTTTAAACACTAAAGCTCCCTCTTTCCCTCTTTAAACACTCCAGCTAAGGGCTAATCCCCACTCATTCTCTTTAAGTGATTATAGATACGAAACGGCCACAATTATGTTGCTGCATATGAATGTGTTGTTTGATGAATGTAACTGCAACAATCACAAACCAACAGAAGCAGGGAGAAAAATGAAATAAACTATCATTTTTTTTTAAATCGCCACACCGAAGCAGAATTATCACACACATACTCAGAAAGACCAAAAATGTCCACTAAATAAGATCTATTAGAAAGAAAATTTTATCATAAATGACAATGATAATAGTAATACCATAAATGGTATTCTACTTTCTATTATATGAATGAATGACTCTGTTTAGTCCTTGGACTGTGAGGCATGTATGTATGTTTAGTCTTTGGACAGTGAGGCGTGTCTGTATGTGTGGGACACATTCTCCTTCACGTGAATAAAGATACATGCAGCGGATACAACATCGTAGAGAAGGTACGCTAGATAACGAGAACGCAGACCTTCACTTAGAATCTGAATTTGAACCTCTCAATTTGTTTCAAAATATGAACTGGGGCAACACTTTTAATTGCTCTCTAGCATGCTTGCCAATTAAGTCAAGGGCCTCTTACAAAGCACGCACTTTTGTGCCACCCAGTGGCTACCTCATAAATAGCCACTGTTCCCATGAGTAAGAGTGGGGTTTGGTACTAGAAACACAAGGGCAGAAGCTGTCCTTGTGGCAGCCATTCACACAGGAGGCTAGCATTTCCATCAATAATCCGGCCATCTGCACTGAGCTGTGGGGCAAACTCACCAGAGTGCCAGAAGCTTCGGGGCCACCACCAGATGCTTCCTCATAGAAGAAGATCCACAAAGTCAGCTATGCATTCATCCAAACAATGATAGGGAAGAGGAGACACACATCCAGGTTAATAAAGTTGGACTGGTGAGAGGAAGAGGGAAGAGGCAAGCAGTGAAGTGAAAAACACTACAGATGCAGAAGTTTTTACTCTATGCTAACTAAAGGGATTTGGACAATTCATTTAATCCCTGTTTCCATGTCTTTAAAACAAGAATGGTTATGTTTTCCTTCCTCATACGTTACTGTAGGGAGAGAAGTGACAAATTTTAAATTTAATACAATAACTGGAAAAAGGCAAGATTTTGTATCTGTACTCTGCAGGCCACATGGTATTTTTCTGTGTGTCTCATACGCACGTATGCATGCACAAACTCAGAGACCTAGTTTTAAATCAATACAAAACCACAGGAATTTAAATACATACATACATACATACATACATACAATACATAAAAATGCAATGATAGAATCATCCTGTAGGAGGTTGGATGGAGGTATAAGACATCTTACTGTAAGTTATATAGCTCTTTGACTGAACAGAGTATTTTTTATTATGAATTGTTTTTTTTTTCCTTTCTTATTTCTTCTACCATATTATCTCAATTTAGGGAATTATTTGTATTTTTTAATTGTATTTTATTGTATTTAAAATACAATTGTATTTTAATTGTATTTATTTCTAAAAAGGTTTTGTTTATTTATTTATTTGACAGAGAGATAGTGCACGAGAGAGAAAGAGAGACAGAGACAGAGAAGAAAGCATAAGAAGGGAGAACAGGAGAGGGAGACGGAGAAGCAGGCTCTCTACTGAGTAGGGAGCCCAATGTGGGGCTCAATCCCAGGACTCTGGGATCATGAACTGAGCTGAAGGCAGACATTTAACGACTAAGCCACCCAGCCGGCCTTTAGGGAATTATTATTTTTTAAAAATATTATTTATTTATTTATTTGAAAGACAGAGATCACAAGTAGGTAGAGAGGCAGGCAGAGAGAGAGAGAGGAAGGGAAGCAGACTCCCTGCTGAGCAGAGAGCCCGATATGGGGCTCGTCCCAGGACACTAGGATGGAGACCTGAGCCGAAGACAGAAGCTTTAACCCACCGAGCCACCCAGGCGCCCCTAGGGAATTATTTTTGAATAGATTAAATTGTTTTTATAAAATTTCTTTTCAGATTCTAAATACTAAGATTAGTGCTACCATTGAAACCACATTAAGAAACTGAAAAAAAAAAAAAGAGAGAGAGAGAGAGAGAGAAAACCCGTTTTTTAACTGTCTGGGATAACAGCCAGAGGTCTGTAAGATGTCAAACTATTCACCACTGTAAATGAATACAATTTTCTCGCTCTCTATCCTTCTAAATCCTCTCAGAACATGGACACTTCTATTGTCTCCCAGTCTTACAAGAAGATATTATATTCCCTTTTAAACAGACTTTCAAATATTTTCCTTCGTCTACTTGTTCCATTATGCATTCATTAAAGAGTTATTCATTGTGCTCTTAACTTGTGGCTTGGTCCTAACTAGTGAAAGGACAGCATTTCTGATTCCCCACAAAAGTTGGCAGTCTAATGAGTGAGAACAGTAATTAAAATTGATTATGAGAGTAAGGATAAAGATAAGCCAGTTTTTGTGGGAAAACAAAAGACTTACCTATCCTGACATATGTGTATTTGAGATTGTTTCCTAACAAATGTGTTATTCATATTAAATTCTGGAGAATTAATATAAATCTAGCTAGAATCTGTATCTGCTATAAATGATGAGGATTTTTTTTTTTAACATGGGTTACAGATAGACTTATGGTTTCAAGGTGTGGCTAGACATCCCCTGAGGTCTCTGAGACTTTTTCAGGGGTCAGTTAGATTCTCCCTGTCTGGCTACAAATCTGTGTGAGGTCGGATTTTGTTCATATTTTTCAAGCAACATATTTTTTTTTTAAGATTTCATTTATTTATTTGACAGAGAGAGACACAGCGAGAGAGGGAACACTGCAGAGTAGGGGGAGGGGGGTTGTGATTGCATGAGTGACTGGGAGCTGCAGCTCCCTGCTACTACCCAGCAGCACGAAAGAGTATGAAACACCTGTTACTAGCTTGGGAAAAGATCCAAATTCAAAATTAAAAGTACAGTTTCTACTAAATGTGTATTAATTTTGTATCACTGTAAAGTTGAAAAATAATTTGGCGAACATTGTAAATCCAGAACCATCTGTAACTGTTCTAATTTTTTTTTTTTGAAACATCTAATAGTGGAGTTGAAATGTGATGTGGTAATTCTATCTTCAGTTTTTTGAGGCATTACTAAATTATTTTCCTTGGTAGCTGTACCATTTTTTATTCCTACCAGCCACTTTCTCTTTGTCTTTGTCTTTCAACGATGATTACAGTGTTTCCTGATGTGAGTCCCTTTTAGTTCATCTTACTTGCAGTTCTTTGAGCTCCTTTGATAATGATATTAATTTTTTATAAGATGTTAGCTTCTTGGATTTTTTTTATTATGTTCAATTAGCCAACATCATTAGTTTTGATCTTGGATGTTTATACAATTTGTCTTTCATCAAATTTGAAAAATTTTCAGGCATATATATACACATGTATATATATATAATTATTATTATTATTAATTTTTTACAAATATCTTCTCTGCCCCTTTCTCTGCTTCTTCTCTTTCTGGGACTCCCACAACTTGTATGTTGGTTGACTTGATGTTATCCTACAATTGCCTTAAGCACTGTTTACTTTTCTTCAATCTCCGTTTTTCTGTCCCTCAGACTTGATAATTTCTATTGCTCTGTCTTCAAGTTCTTTGATTCTTTTTTCTGCCTGCTCATATTTGCTTTGAATGCTTCTAGGAAACTTTTCATTTCACTTATAATATTTTAAACATCAGAATTTCTTCTTTTTTTTCTTTAGGTTTTGTATCTCTTTACTGATATTTCCATTCTGTTAATACATTGTTTTCTTAACTTTTCTGCATCTTCCTTTAATTGTTTCAGCACCTTTAAGACAGCTCTTTTAAAGTCTGTGTCTAGTAAATCTGCCAGGATGTCACTTTAAAGGATAACTTTTTTGTTAATTAATTAATTAATTTTTCCTTTAAATGGGTCACATTTTCCTGTTTTATTGTATGTCTTTGGTTTTTTTGTGTTTTTTTTTGAACATTAGATATTTGAATCTAATAATTTTGTTTCTCTGGAAATCACATTGTCTCTGTTGTTTTGTCTTATTTTTTAAAAAAATTACGTTTGTTTGGTTATTATAAGTTGTCTCTGTGCCAAGTATGAGTCTGAATATAAACTTTAGGTCTTCTTAGGTTCTTCTGAGCCTGTGCTTTTCTCTGGTCATATGCAATCACTTTCTAATTTTTCCAGTATATGTAGTTGTTTCTGAATGTCCTAGTCATTAAAGTCTGGCTTCCAAAAGGTAAAAAAGATGAAAATTTAAGGGGCAGATAATGAGTATTAGCTCTTTGAATTTCCAAAAGTCATTTCAGCAGAAGGGGGAGGGTCTTGCAACAATGGGGCAACTGCAACAAAAATGACTATCTACCTCTTTGTTTTTATCTCTGTGATCAGAAGCAGCAATCACCAATGAGAACACAGACTCACCACATTTTTTAGACAGGGTCCTTTTGACCCACCCTGGCTCCTGCAAAGTGTGTGCAAGCTGATTCAGGAACACATATACAGTTGCCTGGCAGGAGGTTGAGGGATGGGAGATTGGTAGCTGCAACTGTGCTCAGAGCTAAAATGGACTAAAACTAACTGCAATTTCCCCTCCAAACCTTCCCCTGGAAGTTGCAAACCTTCAATACACTTCAGAGTCCCAAAAAACTTATATCAGACAGATTTTGCTGATGCAATTATTGTCTAGTTGGGAGAAAATTCCTGCTCCTTCCTACCTCCCAGAACAATTTTATGTACGTGTTTTAAATTTTTATATTGTCTTGATAAATCAACACTTTTATCAATGTATAATATCCTTTTTCTTGTAACTCTTTTCCCCCTCAAGCTGTTTTGTCTGATATTGGTAAAACCACATCAGCTCTCTTTTGGTAACTATGTACATATAATGTTTTCCCATCTTTTCAGTTTTAATCTTTCTGTGTGTGAATCTCAAATATGCCTCTACTAGATAGAATATATTTGAATCTTTTTTTCTTTTTTAATCCATCTACCAACCCCTATCTTTTCCTTAGAGTGTTTAACCCATTTCCATTAAAGCAATTACTGATAAGGATGGATTTACTTCTGCCAATTGCTGTTTGTTTTCTTTATATCTTATAGTTGGTTCCTGGGTCCCTCATTTCCTCTATTAATGTCTTTTTAAAAAACTAATGATGTCTTTTGTGTATAGTTTATTTTTTTAGTAAACTCTTGATTCACTTTTAACTTCCTTTTGTGTGTATTTTTAAAATATTATATTGTAATCTTCATGGGGATTACATTTAACATCCAAATTTAAGAAGAGTCCAATTCAAATAGATACAACTAAACTTCAATAGTATACAAAATCCATGCACCTATCTATAAGCTCTGTCCTACTGCTTTCTTTTATGTTGTTGTTACAAGGTATTCCTTTATGTGCTACATACCAAATAGCATAACTTTTATGATTTTTCGTTCATTTATCTTTTATATCTTATAGAATTTTTTCTTACTTATACCTTACTTTTACTGGGAATTGAGTGTCCTATAATTTCTATAATCTATTTTTTACAACTTTCCTCTCTATTTTGAGAAGAATCAGGGTTTCTTATTGTGAACTAAATCTATAATGCTAATTGCCCTGTAATTTTTTATACAATCAGGTCTTAAAACTGAATTGGTCATGAAATGTTCTCTTCTCAGTTTATTATCTATTAAATATAATTTCACACCCACTTTCAATATCACCTTATTATACACGGACAAGTGAACTGAATTATCAAGCACTATGAAAATCTAAATATTATCATATAATAACTTTCCATTTTAGAGAAAAGTAACTTTAACTTATCTTTGCTAGTTGTTAAATTGATAAGATTAAAGCAAGAATAGGGCTATTATGACACCATTGATAATTATATCACTGACTCTCTGAATGAGTGTTTTATGTTTTAGTTTCTCCAGATTAAATTAGTAATTATAATGGGTAACTATTTAAAAGGAAAAATAGTACCATTTATAGACTGAGATAATTCTTTTACTTTAAAATTTTCTGGTATATGTAACATTTTAATGATATTTGAATATTATTATTGTACTGGAATTGATATTAAACGTATTCATTTATTATTTATTTATTTTTAAAAGATTTTATTTATTTATTTGACAGAGATGACAAGTAGGCAGAGAGGCAGGCAGAGAGAGGGAGGGGGAAGCAGGTTCCTTGCTGAGCAGAGAGCCCGATGCAGGGCTCGATCCCAGGACCCTGGGATCATGACCTGAACAGAAGGCAGAGGCTTTAACCCACTGAGCCACCCAGGTGCCCCGTATTATTAAACATATTTATAAACTAAAAAGAAATTAAGTGCTTGTCTGCTATCACTTTATTACATAAATCCTTTTCCTTTTGTTTTCTAACACTAAAGGTCTTTTCTAAAAGATTTTAAAGCCAAGCCTAAGGCAATATTTAAAACAGGTGGGGTCTCTCAAGTTTTATGACCACAATGCAATACTCTCTTAGCTAGTTCATGCATCTGCTAGCTTCTATTTTCCTAGGTATGCAATTTTTTAAATTTACAGTGAATTCCTTTAAGTCTATCAACACACATAGGCTCAGTCAACTCAATCAATATGATAGACCACATTAAGAAAACAAAAGCTAAAAATATATGATTATTTAAATAGATGCAGAAAGAGCATTTGACAAAACCCAGCACCCATTTATGATAAAAACTCTCAACAAAATGATAGAAAAGGAACACATGTAAACATAACAAAGGCCATATCTGACAAACCCAAGCTAATATCATGCTTAATAATAACACTGAAAGCTTTTCATAAAGATCAAGAATAAGACGAGGAAGTTCACTCACCACTTTTATTCCACATAGTTTTGGAAGTCATAGTCAAAGCAATTAGGCAAGAAAAAGAAATAAAAGGCATCTAAACTCAGAAAGAATACTTGCAGATGATATAATGCTATAAATAGAAAACCCTTCTGTCTCCACCAAAAAACTGTTAGAGTTAATAAATGAACTCAATAAAGTTTCAGAATACAAAATCAACATGCAGAAATTTGTTGTATTTTCATACACTAATAATGAACTCTTAGAGATAAATCAAGAAACAATCCAATTTACAATTCCACCAGAAATAATAATTTCCTAGGAATAAACTTGACCAAGGAACTAAAAAATTTGTACTCCAAAATGTATAAAACATTGATGAAAGAAATTGAAGAAGATAAAAATATATATTCGGTGCTTATGTATTAGAAGAATTAATATTGCTAAAATGTCCATACTACCCAAAGAAATCTATAGATTCAATAGAACCCTATCAAAATATTAATGGCATTTTTTTTACATGCTGGAACAAATAATCCTAAAGCTTGCATGGAACCACAAAAGATTTTGAATAGCCAAAACAATCTTAAGAAAGAAGAGCAAACTAAAGGTATCACACACTCACATTTCAAACTATACTACAAAGCTATAGTAATTAAACATTGTAGAAGTGGTAAGCAAACAAACAAACAAACCACCCAGAAAAACAGACAAACATATCAATGGAACAGAATAAAGAACCCATAAATAAACCTATGCTTATATGGTTATTTAATCTATGACAAAGGAGACAAGAATATACCATGAGGAAAAGAGAGTTTCTTCAAGAAACAGCATTGGGAAAATAAGACAGTGACATGGAAAAAAAATGAAACTTTCTTACACTGTATACAAAAATAAACTCAAAGTGGATTAAAGATCTAAATGTGAGACCTAAACCATAAAACTCCTAGAAAAAAACATAGACAGTAATTTCTTTGACATTGAATGCAGAAATATTTCTCTAGCTATGTCTTCTCAGGCAAGGCAACAAAAGCAAAATAAACCATTGACTACATCAAAATACAAAGGTTTTGCATAGCAAAGGAACTCATCAACAGAGCAAAAAGGCAATCTATTGAATGGGAGAATATATTTTCTTTTTTAATTTTTTATTATTTATTTATTCATTTATTTATTTTTTTATAAATGTATAATGTATTTTTATCCCCATGGGTACATGTCTGTGAATCGCCAAGTTTACACACTTCACAGCACTAACCATAGCACATATCCTCCCCAATGTCCATTACCCCACCCCCCTCTCCCGATCCCCCTCCCCACAGCAACCCTCAGTTTGTTTTGTGAGATTAAGAGTCACTTATGGTTTGTCTCCCTCCCAATCCCATCTTGTTTCTTTTCTTCTTTTTCTACCCCCCTAGTCCCCCATGTTGCATCTCCACTTCCTCATATCAGGGAGATCATATGATAGTTGTCTTTCTCCGATTGACTTACTTCACTAAGCATGATACCCTCTAGTTCCATCCACGTCATTGCAAATGGCAAGATTTCATTTCTTTTGATGGCTGCATGGTATTCCATTGTGTATATATACCACATCTTCTTTATCCATTCATCTGTTGATGGACATCTAGCTTCTTTCCATAGTTTGGCTATTGTAGACATTGCTGCTATAAACATTCGGGCGCACGTGCCCCTTCGGATCACTACGTTTGTATCTTTAGGGTAAATACCCAGTAGTGCAATTGCTGGGTCATAGGATAGTTCTATTTTAAACTTTTTGAGGAACCTCCATGCTGTTTTCCAGAGCGGTTGCACCAGCTTATATTCCCACCAACAGTGTAGGAGGGTTCCCCTTTCTCCACATCCTCCCCAGCATCTGTCGTTTCCTGACTTGTTAATTTTAGCCATTCTGACTGGTGGGAGGTGATATCTCATTGTGGTTTTGATTTGTATTTCCCTGATGCCGAGTGATGTGAAGCACTTTTTCATGTTTCTGTTGGCCATTTGGATGTCTTCTTTGCAGAAATGTCTGTTCATGTACTCTGCCTATTTCTTGATTGGGTTATTTGTACTTTGGGTGTTGAGTTTGATAAGTTCTTTATAGATTTTGGGCACTAGCCCTTTATCTGATATGTCGTTGCAAATATCTTCTCCCATTCTGTCAGTTGTCTTTTGGTTTTGTTAAGTGTTTCCTTTGCTGTGCAAAAGCTTTTGATCTTGATGAAATCCCAATAGTTCATTTTTGCCCTTGCTTCCCTTGTGTTTGGCGATGTTTCTAGGAAGATGTTGCTGCGGCTGAGGTCGAAGAGGTTGCTGCCTGTGTTCTACTCAAGGATTTTGATGGATTCCTTTCTCACATTGAGGTCCTTCATCCATTTTGAGTCTATTTTCATGTGTGGTGTATAAGGAAATGGTCCAATTTCATTTTTCTGCAAATGGCTGTCCAATTTTCCCAACACCATTTATTGAAGAGGCTGTCTTTTTTCCATTGGACATTCTTTCCTGCTTTATCGAAGATTAGTTGACCATAGAGTTGAGGGTCTATTTCTGGGTTCTCTATTCTGTTCCATTGATCTATGTGTCTGTTTTTGTGCCAGTACCATACTGTCTTGATGA